>CAIGQW010052202.1:47639-60683 GCA_903798125.1 Danio choprae | reverse complement strand
TTAGTCATTTTTAAGTAACTCCTAAGTATTTTTAAGTAACTCCTAAGTATTCATTAATATTTTAAGTTAGCTTTTATTTTTATATTTACATTTTAGTGATTTTGTTATCTACTGTTGTATTTTCTTTTTTCTTTTTGGCAGTTTTTTCTTTTTTTCTTTAATACAACACAATTTACAATGTTTAAATTTACATACTAAATGAACAAGAAAAAAAAAATTCAAAACACACTTTTATTTTGGTCTAATGGCCAATTATTAATTTAATTACAAAGTGTTTTTGACATCTCTGAAAGATGGACATTTCTTGGGAACATTATTTTGTTCCTAAAACATCCTATACGTATAATTACACTACTATTTTAGCTGGAAATTTCTGGAAATAAAGTATATAAATAAAGCCAAAAAAGAGAATTCTAGGTTTCCCTGAAAACCTTTCAGTTAACAGCTTGTTAAATATATATTTTATTTTATATATTTATATTTAATAAATATATATATTATAGATAAAAATGTTTGTTAAAGCTTTTTACACCATAAAGAACCTTCCATAATAGAGAATACACAAAAACAATCTTTTTAGAATGTATTTGAGAACTTTTAAATGACTAACTCACATTTACTTTTTGCCACACACAAATGTTAATACCACACAATGAAATGTACAAACACTCTTGGAACACCATTTAGGTTATTTGATTCGAGGACCTAAAACTAACTGTTGTATCTGTAAATGAACTCCATTAAAAACCTTTTGGGAACAATAATGTTTACAAATACTGACAGATATACTTGATAGAGCCCCCGTGGCTTGAACCATTTGGTTCTTAGTATTGGTTGTTTTTAATTGGATCAAAAGCATTAATGTTTAATTGGCTGTGTTTATTCCATTGCATTCATCTACTCAAGCACTGTTATTGCCCTGTTTTAATGGCCTGTGAGCAAATATTTCATTCTTACCCTCTGAAAGTCACACTGGGGATTTCGGCAGTGTGTGGGTTTGCAGATGACAATATCATTGTAGCAGATGCAGTCTTGACAGGTGTCTGGTTTCCATGATGTATTATTCTATAACAGGAAAAAAAGTACAAAGACATAAATCCATGCACAACAAATGCTGTCATCTTTCAGTTTATGGGGCATGAGTTGCGAACGACACAATGCCATAAAAGCCAAGCCTTGACATTGTTACATATGGAGACGGCAGCATGATAGCAAGTCACAGATATCAGTGTCAATATATCAGATATAATGAGGAATTCAAAAACATCTGACCAGTAATGAATTCTTATCTTAATGTATAATACGTCTTCCAAGTTTTATTGTTAGGTATGAGAGAAAGTCTGTATTTATCTTGCATTTAACCCCAGACACGTTCATTCTCTACAATAAATGTTAGAGCATCAACAGATAAGACTAAAAGAGGTCTTCCCTGAGGCACCCACTCCTTTAAAAGGGTCTCAGATGAACAGATAGGTAAAACAGAGCAGGGGCCTATACTTTCAATGTCAATGTAGCCTTTTTATTGAGCTACTTCAAGCACACCCAAATAGACAGAAAACAATGCAGGACTTTGGACAGAAAAAAAAACAAAAAAACGTTATGAATCAAACACTGTGCTGCTTTCATTAACATACATTTGATGGTCAACACAAGCCAAGTGTGGCAAATATGGTCAACTAACTTGACAAAAATGGTCACAAATACAAAATAAGACACAGACTCGTGGGGACCAAAATTGGGGTTTACAGATGGGTAAACATGCTTATAAATAACACAGAATTAGCTCTTTTGAAAATGTAAAAATGCAGATTGTTTCCTGTGAGGGTGGGTTTTGGGATGGGGGATAGAATATACAGTTTGTGTAGTAGAAACATCATTATGTCTATGAGACTCCATAGGGTGGGGGGTGGGGGGGGGGAGTCTACCTCTAGCACCTTACTAAAATATGGCATGGGATCGCACATAAACTAAACATCTCCCATGAATTGAATCTTTAATGCGAGAAGTTCCCAGACACATGTATTTGCTTCAATAAAATAGCCAATACTTCCTCAGAAGCATAAAAAAAGAAAACACCACAGATGGACTGTCCAATGTGAAAGATCCTCAGGCTGTGTGATACACTCTAATAGTCTGCATCATAATGAGCTGCTTGTAAATATAGTGTCTGCTTCAAATTTATATTATTTATTTATTATATATATTTTTCTGCAATTCAAATATTACACGATGTTTTGCACTTGTAGTGTTGGTGATTATAGCTGCTATCAAGCGTCAGAAAATCATCTCTTCAAAAAGCATGTTTTATCTAAAGTTAACCTAAATTAATGTCTAAAATAAAGTCTTAAGTCTAAAAATAAACTCCTGCTCACTTATATTCATCATCTAACAAGCAGCGCTCCAACTGTGAGGAGATACATGCAATGTAGCCTTTAAATATATGTTCTTAAACTCATAAGATAAATTAAACTGTGTTGTTATATCAAGGTCTGTCAAATGCATCAGGCAGTGCTTTACGTCATTATTGTAAGTCTATCTACCAAAAATATATGTATCAGATATATGCACACAAAACTTAAATATGCTCTTTCTGATCATAAATTCTGTACAGCTGCATTATAAATCACACACAGTGACAGCTATCCTGAGGAGCCAGCATGTCAAACTGACATTTTGAGCAAGTGTTGAAGGTTTGCTCGTTTGAGCACAGCACCAAACCTCTGAAGTGACGCTCGCCACAGATGTCTTAATGGCGAATGGCCCCTGTGTGGCTCCGAATGGCCTTGGTGAGATCTGAGCCCACTCAATTTCTCAGAAAACTGTCGGTGGTTTCCAGAGGTTCAGAATCATGTTAGAGACACATTTTTTAGCGTTGTGAAATTATCTCTGATGTGTGGCATGCAACACATTTAGCTAAAATATGAAAATGTAACATTGCACATGTAAGGATCAATTTATGTCTCAGAGAAAAAGCCATCAGTACGTTAAAAGAGATAGTTCACCCAAAAAGGTACAATCATTTACACTCAAGTGGTTCTAAACTATACGTTTCTTTCTTCTGTTGAACACAAAAAAAGATATTTTGAGATATTTTATATCTTTGAAAACAACCATTGCCCAATAATACTATGGAAGTCAATGGCTGTTTTTTTTTTAATATTCTTCAATACGCAGTATCTTCCTTTGTGTTCAACAGAAGAAATTAGTAAATGATGACATAGTGTGGGCCTCACGGTGGCGCAGTGGGTAGCACGTTCGCCTCACAGCAAGAAGGTCGCTGGTTCGAGCCTCGGCTGGGTCAGTTGATGTTTCTGTGTGGAGTTTGCATGTTCTCCCCGTGTTGGCATGGGTTTCCTCCGGGTGCTCCAGTTTCCCCCACAAGTCCAAAGACATGCGATACAGATGAATTGGGTAAGCTAAATTGTCCGTAGTGTATGTGTGTAAATGAGAGTGTGCGGATGTTTCCCAGTGATGGGTTACAGCTGGAAGGGCTTCCGCTGTGTAAAACATATGCTGGATAAGTTGGTGGTTCATTCCGCTGTGGCGACCTCAGATTAATAAAGGGACTAAGCCGAAATGAAAATGAATGAATGAATGACATAGTGTGTGGCAATAACAATAGCAACGAAAAAAAAAGCAAATAAATATATTAAAAAAATTAATCCATTTCTCAGTATTTGCTAGGTTCATATTTTTCATTTTTCAAATATTCATATTTTAAGGTCTGATAATATTTCTTTCAAATTTCAAATAAAAATATTGTCATTTAGAGCATTCCCCCAAAATTACAATTAGTCAGGATGACAAAGGTTTCAATTTTGTGATTAAAATTCAGGATAATTTAACCAAATATTAATTTCTAAACACTTCTATAGTTAAAACATTGGTATTGTGTTGTCCAAAAATGAATATAAATGTCTGAAAACATGGTGACAAAAATAACTCTAAATGACAACATTTTTATTCATTCATTCATTCATTCATTTTCTTTTCGGCTTAGTCCCTTTATTAATCATGGGTCACCACAACAGAATAAACCACCAACTTATCCAGCATATGTTTTACGCAGCAGATGCCCTGCCAGATGCAACCCATCACTGGGAAACATCCATACACACTCATTCACAGACATACACTACGGACAATTTAGCTTACCCAATTCACCTATAGCGCATGTCCTTGGACTTGTGGGGGAAACCGGAGCACCCGGAGGAAACCCACGCCAACACAGGAAGATCATGCAAACTCCACACAGAAATGCCAACTGACCCAGCTGAGGCTCGAACCAGCAACCTTCTTGCTGTGAGGCGATCATGCTACCCACTGCGCCGCTGTGACGCCCTACATTTTTATTTGAAATTTTATTTGAAATTCTTTTTTTCTGCGAAACAACAGGACATTTAAACATATGTATTCTGCCTATTATTTTCTGTGTACAAAAAGAAGGTAATCACTGGATCTGACAAGCTGCTAATTAAAAAAAAATTTGATTCACTTTTAAGTTCATAACTTTATATTTTAATATTTCAAGAGTTCACACTTAGCTGATGATTGATTATAAAGCTTGTTTGGCATGCTGTCCCGTTTGCAAGGCTAGAGGGGAGTTTGAGCTGAGGTAGATCTCGAGAACTCTCCAGCTGTAGTAGCTAATGAACAGATAGTGAATGCTCTTGAGACAACTACTTACTAGGAGCATGTCTATGATGCCGATTTGGATTAGTCAATTAACTTAAGTTGCATGTTTTTGGACGGTGGGAGGAAACCGGGGAACCCAGTGAAAACCCACGTGAGCACGGGGAGAACGTGTAAACTCCACACAGAAACGTCGGCTGGCTTGATAAGTACTAGAACCAGTGACATTCTTGCTGTGAGGCAACAGTGCTAACCACTGGGCCACCGTGCCACCCATCTAGGAACGGAGGAGGAGTAGGGGTGGAAGGGGGGATTCTTCAAAACAAAGATGGCTGAACTTAGGGTATTTATAGTGGCTTAGGAATCGTCTGATTGGTGAATCATTAATTGGATAATGCGGGACCAGCCGCAAGCAATCATAAGCACGTGATCCTCTCTAAATTAGTTTATAAATAAACTTCACTTTTATATATACCATTAATGTGATGTAAACTGTATTGATGAAGCCTGATGTTGATAGAAGAACTGCAAAATTAAATAGGAAACGTGTGCTTAGCTTAACTGTAATTTAAAAAAACTCTCTTACACAAATCCTCTGCTTTTCCCTGACATTTCATAAATGATAATCTTATCAAACCAGTCAAAACACAGCAAACATTAATTAGCCTGAGTCAACAAACTGCACCTTAGGTGGAAATACCTTAGGACTTTTCCATCTAGAATCAAAACTTCTGCTTCTTGTTCATGGACATTATTTTCGTATTGCATTGTGGGTTTTGCGAGTTAGCAAAGCCCTGAAGTACTGTATTTTTAATCAGTGGTTTCAGTAATGACTGAGAGCGGATTTTGAAGCATTTTTTGAGCAAGCAATGCATTTAAAATAATGACTTTTTTGTCAGCTGAACAAATTAGGTCACAGAAGTGTGTGCTTGTAATAAAATTATAACTGACAACCAGCGAATGAAATTATATATTTGGGCTATTTGTTAGCTGTGGCATTTAAGGCTTTAAATTAAATATGAGTTGTCACAACATATTTCCACTAGGAGCAGCACTGAAACCAAAACTATTAACTGTTTTTGGTAGTTGGTATAAAGCTGAAATGAAGTAAAATATAAATAATAAATGATTAAACAGGTTTACAAAAACACAAAATATGAAATAAATAAAGACTAAAATTAATGACAAGAATCTACTTCTGTAACATTGCGACTTTAGCATTGTCATGGTTTCATGCATTCATTCAACACTGTTAAAACATTATATGACAATAAATAAGAAGTCATGACAACAAATTTTATGCTACTTTAATTTTAATTAGTTAATCAAGTTTCAACAATTTTTTTGAACTTAATATTTTTAGTCAGTTTGAGTAAGTTGAGATGATTAGAAAAGGTAATTTGATTCAATTAAATATTTTAGATACTTTAGATTATTTACAATGATAAATATTCATTCATTCATTCATTTTCATTTCGGCTTAGTCCCTTTATTAATCTGGGGTCGCCACAGCGGAATGAACCGCCAACTTATCCAGCATATGTTTTACGCAGCGGATGCCCTTCCAGCTGCAACCCATCTCTGGGAAACATCCATACACACCCATTCACACTCATACACTACGGACAATTTAGCTTACCCAATTCACCTATACCGCATGTCTTTGGACTTGTGGGGGAAACCGGAGCACCCGGAGGAAACCCACGCCAACACAGGGAGAACATGTAAACTCCACACAGAAACGCCAACTGACCCAGCCGAGGCTTAAACCAGCGACCTTCTTGCTGTGAGGCGAACGTGCTACCCACTGCGCCACTGTGAGGCCCATGATAAATATTAATATAATAAAATAAATATTATCTTTACCAAGATGAGTCATAAGAAATCAATTGAAATAAAGCAAAGATAACAAAAGGTAACATGAAATTAAAAGAAAAACTTACATTATTATAAAATAACAGATTTTTTTTATTAAACTGAAGACAATTTTGGAGCTTACTACTTTTTAAACCATTTTCAACATTACAATCAGTGTTTAAACATGTTGTACAGTTTTTTATAAACATATATATTTCGTTTACTATTAAATTTTGTTTATAAATATACAACTCACTGACTTCCCTACAGCTTATTTCCTGATTTATTAGGGGTCGCCACAGCAGAATGAACTGCCAATTATTCTGGGAACCCTCAAAACATGCAAACTCCACACAGAAAGGTCTCTTGGACCAGCCAGTACTCGAACCAGCAACCTTATTGCTGTGAGGCAATCATTCTAACCACTTAGCCAGCATACCACCCCATTTAAAAATTTATTTTATTTTTAATTTTCATTTTAAGTTTACATTTACATTTATTAATTTAGCAGACATTTTTTTATACAAAGCAACTTACAATTGAGGGTTTCAACAAAGTTTGAAGTTTCAGGTACATTTGTCCTTAAATTTATAGATTACTAAACACTAACAAGGTCATTTTACAGGCATTAAGATTTTTCACCAAAATAAAGCCAGAGTGATTATCCTTGTCAAAAAGGCTATTTGGTTGATGTATTGTGTTACCTGAAACACACAGTAAGCTTGAATGAGCCCCGGTCCTGCTTCAAATTACTTACGAGAAGAATCGACAAATAAGGACACGTGTTGGTGAAGCTAAAACTAGGTCTGGATCTGGTCCAGTTGACATGTTTGGCTAACAGGAACACACTGTGGGTAAGATGTACCTGCGCAATCTCCAGAAAACACAAGGGTTTGTGTGACAGAACAGATTTGATGAATCTGCTGGGGAAGTAATGGGACATATTTGGTGGGCCACTCAGGTGCAGTTCAGATACACACCATTAGCCACAGACAAACGGTCTCTTGTGTGCACCAGATGATTAAAGACTGTCTATGGAGAAGAAAACTATTTATCTTCTGTGTCTGTGTCATTCTGAAGTATCAAATGACTTCGTACTGAAGAAGCAATAACAGCGGCAGCTATTTATGTTGAGTTTAAAAAGAACTATCTTAGTTTTGTTTTTTTATTGATAGCTTAAAATCAGAAAATTAAAGCATTCTAGTTTCAGTTCTGTAAGCTAAAACTGGTAGCCAAGCGAGTGGAAGGTAATTGAGTCCAAATAACGCTGGCCTTGATTTAGACAGTGAGATATCAGCCAGAACCAAACCATTGCACAGACTAATTTAATTAGAGAGTGTGCTAAATCGTGTCCTCAGCCAATTGAGTTCACTAGAGCAGTGCAGGGGATGACGGACACAGTTACAACCACAGCAACCTGACCCACAGAATGAGAGATCCTAACATCAGCCTTTCCAGTCCTGGGTTGTGGCTGGAAAGGCATCCTCCGCATAAAACATATGCCAGAGTAATTGGCGGTTCATTCTGCTGTGGGCACCCCTGATAAATCAGGGACTAAGCCGAAGGTTAGTAAGTGAGTGAGTGAGTGAGTGAGTGAAGATAAGTCTTGAAGAAGCACATTTTGAATGAAGTATACCTTTATGTGGAAGCTGTTTTCAATCAAAGTTGCAAGTTTATTTCTGCATAAAATATATTGTGTATTAAATATCTGTGAATAAAGAACAGTCTCTATACAATGTTTTCAAGATAATACAATTGTCAATTCATGGAAAACAAATGCAATTGGTGAATGAATCTTTTTTACATTAATGTAAGCTGGGAAACCACTTTAGCTATTTTACCTCATCAGTAAATAACTCACACTTCAGAGAAGCAGACGACACACACAATTACAAATTCTGTCATCTTGTGTTTGGTGGCAGGGCTGATGTGAGGTAATAATTCTGCAAGACTACACTGTAAAAAATTGAATGACAAAAAGTCAAGACGTCAAATATTTTTGTTGCTTTAACTTATTTTAATAAGTGAATCCGGTTTCAACTAAATTTAAAGTTATACAAAGTTATACAATGATCAACTTAACATTTTAGTCAGTTTGATTGATGTAAGTTGAGATGACTAGAAAAGATCATTTGATTAAACTAAAAAATGTACTAAAAGTGTTTTCAGAATTATTACAACATTTGAGATGAGATCAGTCTACTGGTTTGTCCAGTTAACCAATCACATCATCTTTTGAGCTAAAATCATGTGACTTTTTTCATGTGCATTAGGGAATTTAAATGGTGATTGTTTTACCATTGTTGTTGTCATTTAAACATTGTCGTTTTATTGGATAAAAAAATTATTCATTTATGACTCATTTTTTACGCATACATTTGGTTGTGCACATTTCTATCATTTATGTGCATTGCTGTTTACTACAAACCTTTAAGTTGTGTAAGAGTTCACAAAATTCGTGCTTCGGTTTGGTACATTTTTGATACAGCAAAAAAAGATAGATTTTTATACAGTTTTTATTTATTTAAACTAAGATCATAAAGCGTGATCTTTTATTTATTTTGAACTACAATGATGGAAACTTGACCTAACCTACACCTAGTGGTAGCTTACACATATTTATCTATGTAAATATCAAAATAGCCTCAGCTTGTGAAATATGGTACTAATACACAAAATAAACTGTGGCTCACCATGATCCAAAAAAACAGTATTCAGCAAAACTACACATAGATTAATTAGTGATGTTACAGAACATGTTCCCTCTGAAATCCCTGCGCATGGTGGACATGTGTGAAAAAAGCTTTAGTGACCCTCTCTTTACTAACAAGATGATGTAAAATGCATGAGGGATATCTGGCACCATGTTTCAGGAAAGGTTGGTGTGTTGAAGACAGCACTATGTTTGCTGTTTCTTTGAATAAATCTGTGCTACAAATACATTCAAATATATTCAGTCTCTTCACTTCAATTGCCTTCTACACAACTTCGTTCTTTTGCCAGCCAAGCATGATTATATGCAAATTTCTTGCAAGGCAAGCGGTGAGACTAAAAGGTTGCCAAAAAGGACGTCTAAATCTATTTGTCACTGCACAGATATGCTCAAACACTCGCATCTTGTTTAGGAAAATTAAAGCAACTAAAAAAAACACCATAAATGAAATGTTGAGAAGAGAAATTATACAGCTACTGTACATGGCATGTTCTTATTAAGCTTCCTTTTCCTATCAAAACTAATTGAAATGCCCCAGGTTGGATTTTATTCTCTCATCACTTTATTTTAATAGCCAGCACAAAATATAACATATTTTTAAAAGCAAATGTGATAATTAGCCTTCTGATTATAAGTGTGAATGTGAATTTTCCCTCATCTCTAAATCGCAATCTGAATATATTTCTCAATGTGCGATTTAAATATCACAGACTCATTTTTATGAAGGTAAAAGAAGGCTGTCTTTATTTGTCTCACACTTATTATGTGACACTCTTTTCCCACTTACATCTAGGAAATTTCCTTTTGTAAACGACTCGGAAACCTCTCGAGAAAAGTAATTATCGCTTAACTGTTCTGAAGTCATAAATGCACGACAGTTACACTTATTACTCTCATTAAATGGCAAGATTTCATCATTAGTGTCATTCTTTACACAAAAATAGGGATAGATGGGGTCTCGTAACTAAGAGAAAATTTCAAACGCTATTCATAATTTACAGAGTACAGATGTACTGTGGACATTTTAGTTGTTGCATTCAAATGATACTATACATCAGGAAAAGCAGCTTTCATTTTGACTGAAGGGAAGATGAATTATGAAGCCACTGTGTGGTACAGTTAATGTGTATTAGGGCATAAGTGGCAATAAAAAGGACTTAATGAAGTTAGGGCGAAATCAAGCAGGAAAAGCAACATGATCAAATCCATCATGACCAGCACTGAAAGGATTTTCAGTAATTTACCTTTTATGTTTTACAGATAAGAAATATAATTTAAAAACCCAAGAGCTTTGTTTAAGACACTGAAACATTTATTATTCGTGTCGCTAATGAAGCTCAACATGTCTTTATTCTGTCAGTAGTGCTTTATATACTTTAAAAATATAGTTCAAAGCAAAATGAAAATTATGTCAGAATTTTACAAATCAAATCTTAGATATTTCTTTCTCTCTCTTGAACGTGTATTTAACGACATTTAGGTTGAATGGTTATATCATTTCACATTTAGTCGCAGAAGCTAAAATTGCTTGTTTGATGTACACTCAAAAATGTTTTTTTTATTTGTTCAAACTACTTCAATAAAATAAGCTGAAACAACATAATTATTGAGATTGTTTGGGACAACTTTATTGTTTATGTTCAATCCACTTAAATGTTAAGTTAACTTTAATCAATTTGTGTTGGCACAGCATGAATGAATTGTGTGGAACCCTGCATTTTTTACAGTGTATGAGAACCAATGAGGATAACACTTTTGTGTCACATCAGCAAGTCTGAGCTAATGAGAATTGTTTTTGCATATTAAGCAGGTATGTTTGACATTTTGTTTATGTTGCTTATAGATGCTTACATGTGAATGAAAGCCAAAGATAAACATGTTCTAAATATAAAGCAATAGTGTCTCTTACACTTAAAAAATATGTTTGCTGCTTGTTCAAACTATTTAAAATGAGCTGAAACCACACAATTCTTGTTTTTTTGGGAGACAACTTAATTGTTTTATGTTCAATCCGCTTAAATTTGTAAAAACTAATAAGCTAACTTAATTCCTTCATGTTGTCCAAACTGTTTGACAACTGATTGTGTGGAACCCAGCATTTTTTTAAAGTGCTAGAAGACTTGAATGAAACTCTTCAGAATTTACACAAAAGAAGATACTAAAAAAAATGCTGGTTGCATAGTTGTTTTTTTTGTTGCCCTACTATGGAAGCAGATGGGTCCCAGCAACCAGCATTCTTCAAAATATCTTTTTTTGTGTTCAACATAAGAAAGACGCTCATAAAGTTTTTAAACCACATGAGGGAGAATAATGAGGTAATTTTAATTTTAGAGTGAACTAACCTTTTAAACCACTTGATTCACATGGATTGTCTTTATGAAAGTTTCAAAGCTTTCGGTAAAAAAGTCTTTGTGTTCCAAAGACAAAAGCTTTATTGTTTAAAACAAGAAATAGTTGAATTAATAATGACAGAATCATGTCCATGTCGTGAACAACCTCTTTAAAAGAACAGTTCTTCATAATTGTGACATTTATGTACATCCTGAACACAAACAACAAAACGTATGTGACATTTCAGCCATCCAGGGCACAAGTGACATTTTTAAAACATCAAAGTTCACTTCACCTCACCAAGCACTTAAGCCCAACACACCATACTGAATTATTAATGCTAAAAACCTTGAAAGGGAAAACAACACCACTGCACTCAAGCCAGGTAAATCTGTTCACCTGTGCTCTACCTGTGTAAACAAAAATGCTCTCTGGACGGCTCAGGTGAAGACATTCCTTTAGATCAAGACAGGAGGATGGTGAATTATTTACAAAAATAAAGCTTTGTATCAAACCCGTTCTTAGAGCAGTTTCTGTCAAACAATGCAGGAGTTTTGCCAGGAGAAAGGAACCACTTTAAGTGTGTTGCTACTGACCCTGAGGAATGCAGGCAGTGTTTCTTTTGTTAATATTTAACATCTATACCCTGGATGGTTGATCTAACAGATTCATAAGCAGGAGAGTTCAGTCACTCTTATCTTGCTCAGTTTTTTTTCTCCCTACAAATATAAATGTAGTTTTAAAAATAAATTACATCTACCTTACCATTTAAATGTTTAGGGATGGTAGATGTCTCTTTATGCTCATGTATTTTTGCATATTTAGTTTTAATGTAATTTGAAATGACTTGAAAGTCAATTTAATTTAACTGAAATAAAGCAGTAACCGGCAACGCGGTGGCGCAGTGGGTAGGACAATCGCCTCACAGCAAGAAGGTCGCTGGTTCGAGCCTCGGCTGTGTCAGTTGGCATTTCTTTGTGGAGTTTGCATGTTCTCCCCGTGTTCGCATGGGTTTCCTCCGTGTGCTCCGGTTTCCCCCACAAGTGCAAAGACATGCGGTATAGGTGAATTGGGTAAGCTAAATTGTCCGTAGTGTATGTGTGTGAATGAGTGTGTATGGATGTTTCCCAGTGATGGGTTGAGGCTGGAAGGGCATCCGCTGCATAAAACATTTGCTGGATAAATTGGCGGTTCATTCTTACTATGGCAACCCCAGATTAATAAAGGGACTAAGTCGAAAAGAAAATGAATGAATGAATAAAGCAGTAACAGTGTACAAATAATTTATTAATACATGTTGTATTAAGATATAATAAAGATTGATTATTGAGTTATTGAGAAGTGAAATTATTTTATTAATGTTTAAATACCCAAAAAAAGAGCAATCATTATTATCTTATCTGTAAAAATATAAGTAAATAAAAAAATATATCATTGATTTTAAACTTTAAACAGCTGTGTATGATTAACCAAATGTAAAAAGGACATTAAAAGGACATGTTAGGAACTGG
>CAIGQW010052202.1:23292-47539 GCA_903798125.1 Danio choprae | reverse complement strand
ATATAGCTCTTTAAAAAATGTGTTTGCAAGCAGCACTTTTATTGACACTTTATTGACTCTTCTGCTTTCCCACCACCCTGGTCTGTTTATTTATGTATTAAACTAAAAATTTTAAAATGAAAACAAAAGACTTGACAAACACTCTGCTGGGGACCTCTGCTGCCCCAGATATTGACTAAAATGCAGTATACTATCTAAACAGTGCTCTGCTGAAGAACAATAAGCACTGTATGTATTGATTTACTTCTCACCAACCTTTCTTCAGACATACTGGCATTTTTGTGAATCAAAACAAAATCATATTCGCACTCATAGCAATCAATACTTTCTGAAACAGGTTGTTGTCTGAAGTTGCTAGTGTTACTTGCATTTCGCGTTTGTATATAAATGGCACTATAACCACATTTGAGATCTTTAATCTTTGCCAGCCTAGCCTGTACAAATGGTGATACTCCAAATTGCATGCATTACCACCAAAACGGAGCACCTGAGGACAGGTCAGGCCAAGATTGCACCATGGGGTGAAAAATAAGGATGTATGGATTACAAATTGCCCAGTGCTTTGACAGCTTTAAAGGTCAGCAGGAGCCTATCAGAGAAAGCAGGCCACAAGCAGGCTTTCTCTGAAGAAAAAACTGCAGTCAATCACAAGAACTCTTTGAGCAAGACTCAAGGGGTCTGTGGCTGAGCCAAACCCCACCAAGGGCTGGAGAGCTGGAGACAGATGGATGTCAAACTTGGAGGACGACTGCAATGAAGCGATCTCTACTCCCTGCAGATTTCATAGAAGGACTGGAAGGGGAGCTAGACATTTGACAAAAAAGGCCTGTACTAAGAGGATTATAAGCATATGTTTGGGATTAAAAAGGGTATTGCAGGTCATTGGTACAATACATTTTTTCACGGCTGAAATATAACTTGCACGAGAGAATGCTGACAAGAATAGGTTGTTAATGAGGAGCTCTCCTAGAGGCAAAGCCCTCATGCATAAAATGTATATATACAGCAGAATCTGTGCTAATAAAAAATACCTTATAGGCTGTCCATCATGAGTCTACAACACATTTGTGGAGTTCTTGGCTCAAAAACAAAAACAAAAGCAAACAAACAAATGTCAAATAAATGCAAACAAACAAAAGCAAAAAAAGACAATATAAACAAGCAAAAATTAACAAAACCAAAGCAAAAAGCAAAAAAAAACAAAAAACATAAATCCTAAAAACAAACGCAAAAAAAGTAAACCAAAAGTGGAAA
Source organism: Danio choprae (assembly GCA_903798125.1). Classification (NCBI taxonomy): domain Eukaryota; kingdom Metazoa; phylum Chordata; class Actinopteri; order Cypriniformes; family Danionidae; genus Danio; species Danio choprae. The sequence goes on along the minus strand of CAIGQW010052202.1, from coordinate 46,285 downwards.
AATAAATCAAATAAAACAATTGCAAACAAATTTGAGAGCAAAAAAGTAAAAGAAAAGTAAAAAGAACAAAACAAAAGTTAACAAAACAAAGTGAACTTAAAAACGGAACAAAATAGCAGACAAAACAAATAAAAAATACAAATACAAACCAAAGAAAAGGCTAAAACAAAAACAAACAAAAGCAAACAAAACCAAATAAAATAACAGACAAACCTTTACAGAACAAAGTACTCTACAAAACAAAACAAAAGCAAATGAAGCTAAATTAACTAATGCAAAGAACATGAGGCAACCAAAATGAAACAAACCAAAGTGACCAAAACAATAACAAACCAAACAAAAATGAAATGAAACAAAATCAAATAAAAATGAACAAATCAATATGAATAAAGCAAAAGCCAACTAAATCAAGTTAATACTAAAAAAAATAAAATAAAGTATAAACAGCAACTAAAGACAATCTGTTTTTGGATAATGCATCACACCAAACAAAAACAAACAAACAAACAAGCAAACAAACAAAGAAGCAAACAAACAAACAAACAAACAAACAAACAAATAAATAAATAAAAATCCTAACAAAAGTGAACAAAACAAGACAGCAAAAACTAAGCTCATCTAAAAGAGCTGCTTACAAAAACAACCCTTTTTTTGAAAGATGCTTTGCCTGCCATTTCAACATAGCTCAAACTACTGTACCTATCAACCAGTCCAAACATTATCATTGAGCTTCATTACGCAACTGACCTGTTCTCTCACCATATGTGGCAAGCAACATCTTCCCTCTCATTCTGTCTGCAAATAAGAAGCTGGAATCTGAGAGTTCAATGAATAAAAGATGATACGCACAGCTTGAGTTTGAAGTCAGTTACCAACACTACCAACTGATAAATTGTAGGAATCACAGCCCAGCATGCCTAAGAACCATGTTAGTCAAAGCAGTTTGCACACTGCATATTAACTGCACGCAGATGAAATTAAAGTAACATCTACTGAGAAAAAGCAAACATTCAGTAAATTCCTTAGCCTTAAATTGACCAAAATATTATGCTGTCCACATTTATTTGGTTGTATTTTGTCCCTCGCTCATTTACATCATGTGTTTGCTTATGTGTGTTTCATTATAAAATGAATGTTACTGCCCTTTCTTAAGAGCACATCAGTGGCATTTGCTACAGTTTGGTTTGACTGTCCACACATAGCTTTAAAAAAACAGTGCATGGTCAGATATGCAAATTACAAATAACACCTACTTTTTACATATCATTGTGTAAATATAAAATATTTATACACAAAGCGCCTGAACTTTTGCCTCAGAAAAGTTCCATGTACTCTTAGATTACTGCTGTTTGCCCTGAAAGGCGTTTGTATAACAAATTTCATAAATAACTGAGTAGGTGTTCAGGAAGAGCTAGTGATTTTTCTGCAAAAGAATTCACTGGTAATCAGTTTTTTTTCTTCTTCTTACTACATTTCTCCCTGGAGGTTTAAAATGATTGCGGAACCTTTTCTTTTACCTTCCTGCTGTGGATGCTAAACACCAACCTGACTGCACAAGCATGGCAGTCATAATGGGGCAAATGCATTTGCAGTGACAGGAGAGTATGTGCGCATTTGACACAACAGCTGTGCCTTCAGGTCATGAAGAATTCAGGTACGCAAACACAATTAAACATTTCCGTTGGCTGATTTTCAGTGAGCCTGAATCTGTGCCAGCAATCATAGACAGAAAGATTAAAGAACGAATCGCAGACTGAACACAACAGGGTTGCCATTAACACGTTTCATTTTCCTTTCGTTTAATTTTCTATTCAATTGCACATACATCAGTTCATCAGTTTGAATGTGTCCCATTTGTCAAAACTGCTTTCTGCAGTGATTTATATGAAAATGAAACAGAACAGTGGGTGATCAACAATTTTTGTTGTGAATTCTTAAATATGAAGCACCAAAGAAACAATACTATTTTTATTACATTCTCAGAAATATAACCTTGCTAGCAAGATTATTATAATTAACTAAAACTACTGAACAAACAGCTCTTTTGTTATTGGACATAAAAAAAAGTTAACAGGAAATATAAAATTTCCATTTATTTATTATCTCATGAGGCCTCACAGTGGCGCAGTGGGTAGCACGTTCGCCTCACAGCAAGAAGGTTGCTGGTTCGAGCCTCGGCTGGGTCAGTTGGCATTTCTGTGTGGAGTTTGCATGTTCTCCCTGTGTTGGCGTGGGTTTCCTCCGGGTGCTCCGGTTTCCCCCACAAGTCCAAAGACATGCGGTATAGGTGAATTGGGTAGACTAAATTGTCCGTAGTGTATGTGTGTGGATGGGTGTGTATGGATGTTTCCCAGAGATGGGTTGCAGCTGGAAGGGCATCCGCTGCGTAAAACATGTGCTGGATAAGTTGGCCGTTCATTCAGCTGTGGCGACCCCAGATTAATAAAGGGACTAAGCCGAAATGAAAATGAATGAATGAATGAATTATTATCTCATATTTTTAAACCTATTTATAAGTGAATATAGGTCATATATTTTGTTGCATTTGAACAAAACGGATTTATTAAATGGATATATTTATCAAATGATATTTTAGTCACCGAACATCTTTTGAAATAGTAAGATAATAGAAATAAAATACTAACTACAAAATTTCAACAAAAGTTTATATACATTTTGTTTATCTTGATTTGTTTTTAGCCCAAACAAATTTGGGCTACAAATATTTGGACCACTAACGTAAGTTATTTTGTTAGATTACCTCCAGATTTGGCTTCATTACTGGCTAATCTACTGTATAATGCACAAAAATAATATTGTAAAGCATCTTATATCTATAAAAAATATTAATTTAAATGAGAGATTTGTGAGGGGTGACCTCATATATGCTGAGCACTCATGTATATATATGCAAACAACTATACGGGGTTAAAAATTGCTCAGGTAAATGTTTGATTGGCACTGGATGGCACACTCATTTCCTTTCTATTACAGTGCATTATCCTCCAAGCACAGAGCCTTGTGGACACAGAAGTGTTTAGTTTCAATCAATGTGTCGGATTGGAAATGTAAGAATAGACTGACTTGGGTATCTCCAGGACAGTTTATAGCTTACAGCTCAGATGCTCTCAAAGTTTACAAGTCTGAAGGGTAGGTTTAACAAATTTAAGGTGATGTTTTCAAAGATGGATTTGAGTCTCCACCGTCTGAACCGAACGCCGCTATTTCATTCAGTTCTCTCCCATCGAAATCTTTAAAAGGTCAAGCTAAAATCAATACCACCTAACACTCAATCCAAGTGAGAAAAAAAATGAAAAGCAAAAAACATCTAACCAGTCCTACAGAAACATATTACCAATTTCCATTCAGTCTGGTGTAATATTGACTCCTTACAGTACATTAAAGCACATGCTGAGCTCAGGCATTTTTTGCAGGAACGATGCTTTACCTAATACCTACACTCTCTGGATTGCTAAAGCAGGTGTTCTGTTATATTTAATTCAGTCCCATCTGAATTTAGCAAACCCTATGAAACTCCTGTTACTATCCGGAGATTATTTTAGCATGGCTTTGAATGTATCAGGAAAAACAGCTGACCCTGGCGCCACGGCAGGAAATATGTTTCTATTTTAACTTTTGTCAAAACTGTACATAAGGGGAAGATGATTACTGAATATGAAAAATTCTACATTCCCATTCCTACCCTGTACATAAAGAGTTCTTGTAGTTAGACCATGTTTTATTAAATGTCCATAATGTATAAAATGCATTCCAGAAACACTCGTGTGCTTTGAAAAAGATGCCGCGCATGTATAGCATTCCTCTCATTGATTGCTGGGTGCCAGCAGACTAATGACTGTAGTGAGGTCGCCATGGATTGGCCTATATTTGAAAGGCAAATATGATACTGCGAGCCAGCTATTTGTGACTCCATAAAGAAAACAGCCAATGCTTATGTGCCTCAGATGCCTTGCGCTGTATAAAGGATCCAGTGCAACAGTAATACTGTGCTGGATGCTTGCTTCAAACAGCATTTCTAAATAAGAGACTGCATATATGGAAGGACTATAAAAAGTGCGCGTAGGGAAATATCAGTTCACATTAGGACTTATCAAATATAAAATCAGTCTAAAGTGAATGTTGTTTATTTATACCACAGGGCTGACGAATGCTTGATTCTCAATGGATAACGAACAGTACAATTATTCTAGTGAAGTTTATGGGCCAATTCTCACTTTTATCTAGTGGCTCATTAACTGCCTGTTATTAAGATGTTGACTGATTATTTGTACTTATAAAGTACATGTTTTGCATTATCTTATTCTACATCCCTTTTCCTACCCAATAAAACTAATTACTACCTGAATAACTACTAACAAGCTGCAAATTAGGATCTATTTACAAAAATGCATATTAATAGTTTGTTAATAGCAAACTTTGTAATTTTTTTGGAGATAGGCACAGCTAAAGTATAGTTCCAGGCAGCTCTTATCATTACACTGAATGAGTTCTGTTATTTCACAGCTTACAACAGTCAAATATCAAACCAAAGCAACAGGTTTTGGATTAGATGTGTAAGAAACTAGTTTTACATGCATGAGCAGTTTGAAGACAAACATATGTCAAATGCCTAGAAATGCAACATCCGATTAATGTATTAAGATGTGGTTACCATAGTGTAAGTGAAGTAATTATATTAATTTTATAGTTAAACAGCAAATTACTTTTTATACATTTTGGGAGAAGGTGATGAATTAACATGTCGTAAATCCAGCAGCTCTAATCTCCCCCCTGCAGTGCAGACTAACATGGCGGTGCCTATAATAGATCAACTAATGTGATCGTTATTAAGCAGATTAAATGGTGAATACAGGTTCTTAGTGTAACACCTCGCTGACGGGAGACATGATGAAACGAACACGGGATATAATAACAAAAACGAATTTATTTAACAAACACTTACTGGGTAACAAAACTGGATACAGGCAGATGGGACAAGGACGATGGGACGAGACAAACCAAAATACCGGACGACAATGGACACAGACGAAAAGGTATAAATAGACAGAGGGATGATGAAACTAATAACACACAAGGGATGAACACAGGTGGGATGAATTAACGCTGAACATGGCGGGAAAAGACAGAACAAAGGGATCACATGACGATAACAACAGATGACACGGACGAACACTGACACTTAGACTTATTCCTAAAACCGGAATATCAGATATTTCACAAAATAATTTGAAAGTTTGTTAATATTTGCAGAAAACTGAAAAAAGAAAGAAACAAAAAAAAAAAACATACACAAATAATCAGACTGGGGTGTGTTACATGATCAATTTGAGTTGCCATGGAATCTTTAAAATGGTGTGTTCTAAATAATGGTTAACATTAAAAAAAAAAAAACCTAATGCAGGGGTAGATGGGAGTATTTTAAGCATTTATATAACAGGGTTAAAAAGGGTTTGTTATTTTTTGTTTAAAAAAAGAAACTTATCTTAAACGTAGAAATAGCATTTTGTTTCAAGAAGACAAAAAATCTTTTTCAAGTAAAAAAAAACGTGAGAAAATACAGAGATGGAGGAGACGTCATCCCAGGGTAACACTGAAAGATAATTTCCAGTCTACTTTGCCCTGAGCGAAGACCTCAGGGATAGTCAGGTACTTGAGGGAAAAGGAACTAGAGGCATTAGCAATGCTAAAGATGTAAATAATGGGAATGTGTTGGTGGAGCTGAGCCAAAGGCTAGAGTGAGCTTACATGCAGTCTGAGAAACACTCACTATCATACTTCCAGCATCAATATCAAACAAGCTACACAAGCAATACTCTACTCATGCTAATTTTCTCTTGCAAATGTCATCCATGCCCTCACACAATGCAGCTCTGTGGGTGAAGGTGAAAATCCATACAGGAGACATTATAGCTTAACTAAAAGTAAATGTGTAGAGCTTGAAAAACAACAGCCCACACACACACACACACAACACAAACTTAAGACTATGCAAACAACCCTGACCTCTATTATCCATAGCCCTCTAAAGCCATGAAGTTTTATCTCACCATAAACTTAAAGAGAACGATTCCCCTCAGTCTCGAGTTGTATCAAACGTGCATTACTTTTGTTTCTTCTGTGGAACAAAAAGATGAAAAATGTTCCAATTACACAGCTTTGTAATGCTTTTTGTCATTTGTTAACTTACGGTTTCAGGAAAAACTGAATAATGAAACTAATTTTGGCAAATTGAGATTATAGTTTGCTAACAATGCTTTGGGGAAATGGACAAAGTTTGTCAATATATTTTGCAGAAAATAGAAATAGTGACAAAAGAAACAAAACAAAAAAACATTACATACATGTATCATCAGGCTGGGGTATGTTACATGAGCAATTTGAGTTGCCATGGACATTTTAAAGCTAAAACTAATGCAGGGGTAAATGGGAGTATTTTAAGCTTTTATATAAAAATATAAACTTAAAGAGAAAGATTCCACTCAGCCTCGAGTTGTATCATACAGTCAGAGAGTGAGAAATGCATATATAACACTATAATTAATCATTTTCAATGATTAGGCAATAAGAGAGACTTTCTAATGAATTAATACATTAGAAACTGTTTTGCTCATTCATGAAAGTTCTGAGGCTGAGCATCTTAACACACTTCAAAACTTCTGACACTGACAGAATTTCAGTGGATGTGAAATATGATCGCAATAGTCAATGGGATGTTGGTGAACATGTCAAACCAGTGATCAAAGAGCACAGAGTTGGCCTAGGATCAGAGGAATCTTTTAGGACTTGCAAAATTTTTCTCAGACGGCAAAATCATGGTCAGAATAGCCCAAAGAGACATGAATTGCAGTGACATATTTGTTGAAAACTGCAGGATTGAGAACATAAAACAAATGAACAAACACTGATGAATATTTTTATGGAAATTACGTGACCCATGATGGCAAAAACAGTCACAATGAGGAAATAAGGAACAATTCATTTTTTCGATGAAAAAAAAAAAACTGGAAAAAGACAAAAAAGGCCTAAACTGTCAACAGTCAACAAATTAATAAGCAAAGTCAATGTAGAAAAAAATCAAGTTAAAGTTTTCTGGGGGTTCCAAAACAAAACCACCACGAAGGTACACCTTAATCCTAAATGATTCATTGATAAAAGACCACCATCACGATCTTGGTTCAAACACCAACAGAATCAAATTCCTAAATGACAATGGTTCACCTTGGTCTGTTATGCCTGTTTAGCATCCCGAGTGTACTGTAAGTGAAGCCAGAGCAGCACACACAGTGTGGTTTTTGCTGTCATATGAGCTTGTATGTGATGTCACATGGAAATCGCTGATGGTTGTATGGACATAGCTTTTACCATGTGAGAGGAACTTATGAGTCAAGCAGTGGATGAACTCATGATCTGTCGATTTATCTGAAGTTGAATTGCAATCACATGCAATCACTCCAGAATTCATCAGGTCATAAATCTGTGACGAATATCACTGCATCCGAATGATTTTCACATAAACTCAGTCAGTTGTGATATGTGTTTGTGGACCTACAATCTTCCAACCATCAAAATTTGAACCATTTACATCCTCCTGTATTATAACACATATCCTCTTGTGCCAGGGTGATAAAGTATGTCAACAAATCATTCATTGAAGAGATTCAATCATAAATGCAAAGAAATCTAATAGCGAAATATTGTCTTTTTTTTAACAAGGTGACCAATGACACCTTCTAAATGACTCTAATATATATGTAATATTTTTCAAATAGACATGCAATAAAAATGTTGTCAAAACGTTTAGTAAATGCATCTTTTCAATAAGTTGTGATTTATGATAATATGATTTTCTTCAACCAAAAAAAACAAAAAAATGAACCAAAATCTCCAAACAGCAACAAAGAACCCTGATTCTCACTTTAGCTCGTTATTATCTCATGCTCTTTCTTACTCATTTTGCCAGCAAGGGTCATATACGCAATTCACCCAAGTCAAGTCAATGTCTGAAGGCAGGTACACAAACATTGGTGAAGGACAAAGGCCGATGAAAAAGTTCTGGCTTAATAATACACTCAACTTTTTAATCTAGTCAGAGCTCAAGGGAAGGCTTTGAAGTTCTGTGTGAGATTAAAACGCTCTTGTTCCTAACAGCGCTATCAAGGAGCCGTTTTCAAAAGCACTTGTTTCCAGGAAGTGAAGCTATTCTTATAGACAGAGATGTACGCTCATCTGAGCCCTAACCTCCCCGAGCCTGGCTAATCAAAGTTCACCTTAATTACCCTCTGTTTGCAGTAACTCCTGCTGCAAGATACAAAAAAAATGACCTTCTCGTGCATTTCTTCTAACAGTGTCCCTAGTGACAAGAGTATGCTTGTTACAACTAAGAGGGCCAAACAAATAGAAACAGGAAAAAAAAACAAGGGTAGCTTCAAGAAGAGAAAAGAGAAACAGACAGGCACCAGGCTGTGTCTTCAATTCTGTACTTACTCAGTCTGACAAGCAAACATTCACAAAAAGCAGGTCTATCAGCTTGCTGTGAGAGCGACAACAGTGAATGTAACACATGCTACTACATCTCTCCCTGACCTGATGTTCTGCAAATAGCTCTGAACAGTTGCTCTATAGCTGCGATTGTGCACAAAGATAAAGACTGGAAGCATCTATGGACTGTATCTTTCAATGACACAAAAGGGAAAGGTTATTGTAAGTGGCTGCAAATGCCATATTATGTACAGTAGATTAGAAGCAATTAACAGAAAAAAAGAACTATTCACTATGCTTAGTGACAGTATAGCTAAAATATCTCCATTCCAGTTTTTCAAAGTCCAATATAGTCTCAATGGTAAAGCATGCCTCTACCTACAGTGCATTTTTGTAAAACTACTGCAAATACTAAAATGTAACTATAGTTACAATTCACTTCAGGTGCCTGGTGAAATGAAAAATAGTGGCAGTAAAACACCTACAACATCTGTTTAGTTTTGATTAGATGTACAGCGCTACTTGTCAGTTATTGTCCCAAAATGTGCCATATTCCATGTTTTTCACGGCTCTCAGAAATATTTAATTCTGACTGGTCAGTCCCAACATTCCAAGCTATGTTACTCCCAGATAACAACCACTGAAACTAAAAACACAGGCTCATCCTAGTACTTGAATCGTCTTGACCATCAGTAAATACATTCACAATCATATTTATATGCTTGTCTGACACGACACTATTCAGTGCTCCATTCAGCCATTTTCACTTCTTTCAGCTTTGCATTTAATTAAAGATTTAATAAACTATTAAGGCTCAGAACAAATTTGTGATTTTTTGTGGCAAGTAGCCATGTAATATGGGAAGTGGAATAAAGTACATCCAGGCAGTTGTTTTAGTAGTGTGAAGCCCTTCAGGCTTTTACAACAACTCCCGCCTAACCTCCCACCCCCACCCCCGTATTGTGTCAGGCTGCTGATAAGCCTGTTGGGCTTATTCTGCAATTACAACTGCCTGGATGTATTTTATTCCTTACTTATACTACTGTAATTCCCTTTTTGGTTAAACTATATTTTAAAGGGTACCCTTGGTATTGAGACCTGTATGGCTTAATATAACATAAATAATGTCTCTTATTGAAATATGAAACCCAATAGAGGAATTAAGATGTTTAAAACTCATAAAGTAAAATACTGATACAAAGCCACATTGTGCTGCTTTTTATTTTAATTTTCAATCAAAAGGATCTTGATTGGAAAAAGTAGGAGTTATGTTTTAATGTTTAATGCTTGGATATAGAGTGAAATCCAAGTTTTAAAAAAGGCAGAGAATATAAACATGCAAGACAACATACAGTAGACATGCAGTTTGGTGTCTGGACATTACTGACATATGTAGAAGCAACATATGTAGAAGCAACTGATTTTCATAAAAACACTGCTGTAGGCACAAAGAAAATGTAATAAAAATCATATTATCTACTAAATAAATGGCAAATAATGTGTTTCCATGTGTTTCCAAGGAAACTGGCACAAAATAGAAAACAAAATGGAAGCTGTAGCCACAGGTGCAGATACTGCTTCACTTTTATCACTAAATTAAAAAATTCAGCACATCATGCGAGCATCTATTTTTTGTGCATTTTGAAAATATCTTTGGTATTTTTGTGTTTGTATTAAGCATTTTCAAATAACTGAAGCGTGTGTAAAAGTATAAAGATGGAAATCACAATCCGATCACAAGTCCCACACTTTGAAGATGCCCTGACATAAGGCAATCTCAAGCTGTACTGTTGCTGTGGATTTCCTCAGACAACCTGTGACCTTTCTGAGGAATTTAAGTGGAAAAAATACCAGAGAAAGGCAGTGAAGCATGGCACCAAGCGTTAGCACTAGTGCTGTTGCTACCTAGCATGTGTCACTAGTTGGGCAAGTCCCTGGACACACATAGCAGGATAAGTGGCTGCCCTCCAGAGAACCGCAGGCATCTTACCCAGACCAGACACAGAAAAGAGCACCGCAATCCACTGGCAACACATCAAACACGGCACTGCAGCTACAAAATAAAAACCCTGCTAGTGTTTTTGTGTATGATTAGGGGAGTTTTAGGACTGCTACCAAGTACAGTGGACTACAACAGCCTTCTACTTGAGTAATGGATCTCACAATCAGAGGCTTTTTGACCAAAAACTTTTAAATACAGAATCAAATGGTTTTCACTACAATAAAAATACATTGTGATCACTGGAAAGGAAAAAATAAAAACAGAAAAGCTATTATTTAATTTGAGTTATATCTGAATCCACACTATCCCAAAACAGACAACACCACATTCCCTTTAAAATAAATGCTATTTAAAAATAATAAAACAAAAGATGCATGATATACCCTTGCTCTTTACTACCTTGTAATAAAATGGCAATAACAGTTTATCTAGAAATGCAAATTGGCTGATAATGTGCTCTCCTGCAGGCCATGTCAAAAAAACATACACAGGCAAAACAAAATTTATATTTGTGGCTCCTGATAATACACTGAGATCTTATAAAGCCAAATGATCAATCTGAGAATGAAATCAAACATTATTTACAATGTACAGACTTTAATCTATCATCATCATGCCGTTGACTTGCATGAATCTCCAAGGATAACAGTATTAGCTAAAAATCTCTTTTCATGTTCTACTTAAGAAAAAAAAGTCACCTATATCTTGAATGGCCTGAGGGTGAGTAAAGCAACAGCAGATTTTCATTTGTGTGTAGCATTTAATGTAAAAAAGCACAAAAAGCATTTTGTAGCCTGCTCAAAGTTTTACCAAAGCCAAACACTGTTTGTGTTTGATATACAGTATAAAAAAGCCTGTGTCACAATGACAGGAGAGAATGTGTAATGATGAACAAAGCCCAACAGGCAGGAAGAATAATGCTCTGAAAACAAAGCAGCAGATTCCGAACATCCATCTGCTTTGTATGATATCTAACACTTTTTATATATATCGTTGTGAAGGATGTGCAAGAGCAGTGTGTGCAATTGCTAAAAATCAATCTCCGTAGTAAGACAAAGTGCTCGACTTCATATACCATGCAGTGGGATGCGTATTATGCAATTGAGTGAAATAGCATTCGGATACGCTATTCATCAGGGAGCCATTCAGAGAAAGCACGGCACCTTCTCACGGCAACAAATAAAATCAAAGCAAAGTCAAAAATAGCCACAAACTAAATCCTTCAAGTTTTTCCTCACAGAAAGTCCTGGAGATCAAGCTGTTGACTTGGGTTTTAAGGACAGACTTTGAGGACACAAGTAATGGGTGTCTGGCATTCGTGCCTGGCAAACACATCAGAAAATGCCCTGACTCTTTGAACCTCGGCGAAAGGGAAGAAAGCACAAATACTTGGAAGACAAGCAGGGTGGATGGTGAGGATAGAGGCACAGTTTTTTGGATCAAGGTCTGCCTCTTTTAGAACACAGTGAGAGGTTTTTAACAATGGCCACATTCATAGTGACCAGTGGACTCACTGTAGCAGGATTTCGCACATAACTCAGGCTTGCCATGTCTTTGTGGGGCGCATAGTAAGTTTACGGTGACAAAAGCCTTTCCCCCTTTCTGCCCTCTGGGACCCCTCATCTCTGGCACCAACGTCCCTATTTAAATGATCTGAATGGAGGCAACAAAACAAGCCTTGGTCTACCGCATTTGGCTAATTTGGAGGATGCGCTCTTGTTGTTCTGGTTCTTTGGAAGATAAGCGCATGCCACTTGTAGCAATAAAGGTACCGGATATGCCATGATGCTGCAGGGACTTATTAAAAAAGCAAATATGAATCATAGAGAAACAGTTTGGCTCTTCATTCTCAAGCAGAATAAATTTCTATCTATTGTAAATATTGTAAATTCATTCATTCATTTTCCTTAGGCTTAGTCCCTTTATTCATCAGGGGTCGCAACAGCGGAATGAACCGCCAACTTATCCAGCATATGTTTTACACAGCAGATGCCATTACAGCTGCAACCCAGTAATGGGAAACATCCATACACACTCATTCACACACATACGCTACAGTAAATTTAGTTTATTCAATTCAACTATACCGCATATCTTTGAACTGGGGAAACCGGAGCGCCCGGAGGAAACCCACGTGAACATGGGGAGAACATGCAAACTCCAGACAGAAATGCCAACTGACCCATTGATGAATAAAAAGTTCAGTAGAACAGCATTCATCTGAGAATATTCAAAAACTTTTGTGACATCATCTGTCTGTATTATCCGTTTTGATCAATTTAAAGCATCATTGCTAATTAGCAGTATTATTTAAATAATTTCTTTACCAAAATTGTTTAAAAATGATAGAGTCCAAGCTTTTGAATGGCATATTGTATAATATCACAACAGCTTTTTATTTCAAATAAATGCTGACCTTTGAATTTTTCTATTTATCAAATTATCCAGAAAAAATGACATCTGTTAAGAAAAAATAACAACAAACAACAACAATAATAATAATATAAATAAACCTTTCTTGAACAACAAATTAGCATATTCGAATGTCTGATGAAGGATCATGTGACTGTTCTAATGATGCTAAAAAATCAGCTTTGAAATCACAGGAATAAATTACTTTTAAAAATTACTTTTATAAAAATATATTAAAATAGAATACAGCTAATTTAAATAGTAAACATATTTCTAAATTGTATTATATATAATATGTGTTTTAGTCATTTAGCTGTGTTTTTTATTATTTTTATTACTGGTATACGTTTATTACATTTGTATATGCTCATGTAGCATTTATTATTTTTATTTTTAGCTTCTATTTCAGTAAACTACAGTACAGAACTATTTTCTTGACTCAAGTTATATACTTAAGTTAAAAAGTAATTTTGCTTCATGTTCTTAGTGAACTTTGTTTATTTAGTTTATTTACTACTAAAGTATATTTAAATTATATAAAAAATTAAACACATAAAGAAAAGAAAAATACACATTAAATTATATATAAAGCACACTTTCCGATCCATGTGGGAGTTAACCACTTTTTTTTTAGAAGAACAATACACATTTTCTGTGAACTGCTTGTTCAAGTTACAACACAGCTCATCAGAACAACAAAATCTGGCACAAGACAATATGCTGACCTGGACTTGACCCCATGAAAAGCATAGCAAGTGCAAAGATACTGTTGTATTTTGGTCTTACAACCGCTTTTACCTCCTTTGCCTGGAGGCACCAATCTGGTATTGCACACATCTAAAGTGCTGTCCCATATACATCACAAATCATCTCAAGTCAAGGAAAAGAATGAACTGGCAAAATAATACACAATAATATGCTACACTTTCCACTTTCAGTAGTTGTTTAAGCAATCTCTGCATATAGTCATAACACAAGCTGAAGTCGAAGTCTGGTGGGAGCTCCGATTCATCCCGCCTTTTCTATTGTTTAGTTGGAAAGCAACACTGGGTAAGTCTTGTCTTTGGGGGCAGAAAGACAAGGCTTTTATATATGGCTTAGCTTGAGTGCCTCTGGTGCTCATTAACATGGCTTTGTCATGGCATGACTGAAGGGCAGGGAGTGAAACGCCTGTCTAGAAATTAAACCTTGACTGAGCTTGTGATTGGCCATGACTCCCTTCATGTCATAGTGGTATTTGTGAAGTGGTATTTATAGTGGTACTTATTTTTAAATGTGTTTTTTTTAACTTAATTTAGTTTATTTAATATTAAAGTAAATCTAGATTATAGAAAAAATACAACATACAACATCCCATAAAATGACAATGCATCTAATGCTCACTGTTTTAGTTGTTAATGATTGAATCCTACTAATGAAGAGATAAACGAAATTCAGCTTTAGGCACTGTTTACAACTGGTATTGTTCGGATGCCTAGTAAAGATCACAGGTAGTTAAGGAACACAGATTCCTATTCAAATCTGGTGTCATAATCCATCAATTTCCTGATTTCTTTGATGTGAGGGTCTACTGTCAGGTGAATGTACAGTTGATGGGAAAATTATTAGTCAACCTGTGACATTTTAATTCTTTTTCAAATATAATATATATTAAGTGAGATTTGTTTTGCAGCTTGTTCCAACTACATTCTTAAAATGAACTGAATCATCACAATTCTTGATTTTTTAGGGGGACAACTTAATTGTTTTATGTTCAATCCACTTAAATTTGTAAAAACAGTTAACTTAGTTTGTGTTGGGAAAACATGAAGGAATCACGTGGAACCCAGCATTTTTTTACAGTGTAAGTGATTAACAGAGCAAGCAAATTTCCACTGCATTTCATATAATATAGATTTCTTCTGGAGAAAGTCTTACTTCTTTTAGTTTGTCTGGAATAATATCATTTTCAATCAGGTACATTGGAAATAGTAGTTATTGTAAACCATGACGCATGAGTGCAGTGCATGCCTTCTGTCATAATTAAAGTTTCAAAACACAATTATTGAGAAATTTGGTCTCATCACCCAAACTAGAATTATGCTTGTTCAATTTTCAATTTACAAAATTAGCGAGCAGAAAAAAAAGAAAGTTGGTTTCAATATTTATTTATATGTTAACAATGTTCTAAATGATCTAAATGAGTTCTTTCTACAGTAAACGACTGAAATATGTGGTTACACATAAGCAATAAGTAGTATCAACAACATTCACTTATTATAGGGTTAGTTGCATGCAATTATACAAAATACACTGTTGTTATAATATTAATTACATGTAACACCACAAAATAGTGTTATCATATATGCTTAAACATGCAAACGCTGTTTTTGTTGACATTTTTGGAGATTTGCATGTATTGACAATTTAGAACTACTTTTAAAAACAGTATCAAAGTATAAGAAATCAAAATAGCTCGTCATTACTCTAATAAAAAGGTAGTTAAAGCGAACTTTTCACATTGGCAGACCTCCAGGAACAGCTTTTGGTTACAAGAAGACATAACTGATGTATAGGGAGATGTAATTGGTGATTTCTGATTCATAAATTACTCAAAGATCCTGTAATTCAAATCATTATAGCAGGAGAACTCATGCCTGACAGAAGCATGTCAAATATGATTCAGTGTCAGTAGTTAACAGTAAGTACTCTTTCCCTCAGTGGATTTAGGTTGAGTCTATATGAGGACCACAGTGGAAATCTTATCTGTCTGTTAAATTGTTACTCTCTGTCTTAACAACTGTCACTCAATGCAATAAAACAGTTATATGACAGAGGGAGTCCGCTCAATAAATGTGCCCCTGGACTGCTTACACCTGTCCACCTCCTGACCCATCAGTGAATGAGTGCAAAAACAGAAATACGGCCCTCTCAAAGGTCAGCCTTCTGTTCTCTGTGTGAGCTCATCATGTAAAGCTTAGAGTTAAAAACCAAGGAGATGTATGCAACACAAAGATAGTATTAGTAAATGGTAATGTCTTGCTTAAAAGATCATTTATTCTACTCAGTAATAATTTTTTAGGTAAAAAACAACAACACAGAGCTAAAAAAAATCATCTGCTCAATTCAATTAACACTAACTATCATGTGCTGATATTGTCATAATAGATCCATTCACTTTCTGATGTTCATCTGGGTCTTTTTAGGTCAGTATAAAAATCTCAGATGCAAAATTTTAAAAAAGAAAATACATTTTTTACTAAAATCAGTATTTTTCTCAGCTTCCTACTGTATGTTTGTTTAGTTATGTCACTTTAAAGGGAATGAAAATAATATATTCTTTGCCATAAAAGTAAGATTACTGAACCTACACACAGTAGACTGAGAGAAATGCTAATTTTAGAAGAACATTTTAGATGGCACTTGTACTTTTTTTTTGCATCTGAAATCGTCAAATGCATTTTAGAGTTTAAATATAATATTTAAATAGTTTTTTTTTTGATATTCAAAACCAACACCAGAGTTAGAGCACTGATAATACCAATACTAGAATATACAATATATAGTAATACCAATATTGATTGCAATAAACATCTATTGCCTCATTTCATTCTTCAACCCTAAGAACACCATCCCCACTGTCAAACAGTAAAAAGAAGCAATACTTTAAAATTTTCAACAACAACATCAGACAGCCTGCAAAGAAACTAGGCCCTGGGCATCAGTGGACATTTGAGCATGACAACGACCCAAAACACACAGCAAAAGTGGTGATGAAACGGTTAGCAGAGAAAAACACGTTTTGCAGTGGCCCAGCCAGAGTCCTGACTTAAATCTGATTGGGAATCTGTGGAGGGAGCAAAAAGGCATGCAAAAAGCTGGTCAGCAATTATAGCAAGCCTTTAATTGCTCTAATAGCCAATAAAGACTTTTCTATTAATTATTGAGAAGGCTATGAATCATTTTGGACACACCACTTTTTGTTTAAATGTAAATAAAAGCAGAGATTTTTTTTCCACAATGATGCCTCTTGTTCATCAACTTATTATTTTTTGGGAGAAGCCTGTGTTATTTTTTCGGTCAAAAAAACCCCAAAACTTGCTGGTTGAATAAAAGTAACCTAAAGTCATAATTTAACATGGTATGAATGATTGATTGTAGGTTTTTTAAGCTAGTATATGCATTTTAGGGTTTAAATATATAAAAATATACTCATTCAAGACATTCAAAAACCAACAGCAGAGTTAAGGTTAGGTTACACACACACATTGTTAAAAGCAATTAGTTACTTTACTTTAAAAAAGTGAATAAATCTTTTGCCATTTGGAACTGTTAACTTAACTTACTTTTTATAATTATGCCCATAGTTAATTTACTCAAAGGCAATGGTTTTAAAAACTAAAATTAAAGTCAACTAATCACTTTAAACGCAATGGGTTTACTCACATTTTACAGCACAGTTAATTAACAAAGTGTAAACTGATCAAAATCTGCCTATAAATTGTGCCTGTAACAAGTTTTTTTTAATGGAAAACCTGCTACGTGATCACTTTCTTTGAATTTCACACAAAAATGAAGGATCAAGCAGGGAGTGTGAATAAACTCTGCTCTCTCATTATCACTTCCTTTCTATGGAACAGTAGTGATAATACACTGGACACCAAATTTTAGCCTTACCTCTGGGAGGACAAAGAGAGGAGGCTTTTGTATACGGCTCAGCTTGGTGCCTCTGGTGCTCATTAATATGACTTTGTCGTGACATGACTTATGGGCAGGGAGCAGAACGTCTGTTAGCGTATAAAACCCAAATTAGGCTCTGATCTGTTGCTTGACCATGAAGGGTCAGTTATTATGTGGACACCAAGTAAGACATCTCTAGAATTCTGAGTATAAGGTGTCATAGAATTAAAAATCTGGATATACATAGGCATAGCTAAATAATAAGAGTTCAGTACATGGACATGACATACCATGAGCCTCAAATTTTATATTGTTTCCTCATTCTCATGTAAATCCATTGAGTGTAAAATATACCTGAATATCAGGCCTATCCAAACAATACACTGACTGTGATGTTTCACATGATCTCTTTACAGCTTATTATAGACTCTTATTTTGAAAATGAGACTGGCATTATAAAGCTCTCAGGTAATGTAAGCATGACGTATATCATCACAGCTCATCGTCAGAACACAAAATTTGGGAATTTGGGAAACTGTATCTTTTGTTTGTTTTACATGTATATTGTGACATTTGCCACGTATTTTTGTAATGAGGCAACAGACAAATGTGTATGTTTATAATGAGGCACAAGACTCATGTAGACTGCTGAATATAAGTGTTTAATGCACGTTCATGCATCATGTCATATCACTCAGCTCTTACTGTGATTCTCCTAGAGTTAAAAGATGGCAATAAACTTCAAAACTCAGATACTAGTTAGGTACATTAAACCCACAAAATACAACTCTAAATAAAAATGATGTCAGTCCCTTTTGTAGGGTATAATAATAATTTATCCTATTTCCTTTACAACACATAACTCAAGAGCAGTTACGGAGGAGCAAAATAGTCTATAGATAGCTCACTCCTCCCTAATGTGAACATCTTCTCCACTTCATTTAATACGTCTGTCCTTTGACGAGGCATCTACTCAATTTGTTCAAATATTTTTGAAAACTGAAGTATGATTATTTTGCAGATGTGTATTTCTGAGTCCATCACACTGTGTGAATATCAGAGACATGAGGTGAGAGCAGCATCAGAGGAGATCTTATTAATGATCATAACCCATCCAAATAAGATAAAATGAGACCTTTCCATTCTATAGGCAATTCCTTGGGTTGTAAATGGACTTGTAAAACCATTTCTGGAGATTTTTTTGCACTTACCTAAGCCACATACCTATGTAGACATGAGAAAACAGTTTAAACAATGTCTAAATGCAATAATGCAATATGGCAACTTTGTCAACTTTGCTTAGTTGCTGCTATAATACCATTGTTTTGACTCAACATTTACTGACACTACTTGGGAATGTCTTCAGTGATGAACACATTGTGTTTAAACCCTCCCCCAAGGGAACAAGCTGGTGGTGATCAGTGGTGCACTAAGCCATAGATCCTCTATTCTGATCCAGAGCCATTGCAAAGTCTCCTGGATATGCTTGATGACTCTTCTGTGGTTCAGTTTAACACCAGAGAGATTAAAAGTCTGCTATAATAATTTCACATAGCCGACTGCTCTAATAATTTGTGACAAAGTCTTTATATTTAGTCTTCTTTTTACTCACTGGCTTTCCTCAATCTGGTCATACCATGGGACAGACATTTAAGACCAGTTGCTTAGCTGCCTTTGATGTTAACCACAGCAATATAAAACAAACAAAAGTTTTGAATAAAATGCAAATGTTTTTGTCCATCTTATAAAGTATTTGTATTCAGACACCATTGTTAATTAACATTTATTTTATTTGAGAATATTTTTTTATGCAAGTTATTCCTTTGATGTCAAAGCTGAATATTGATCAGTCATTACTCCAGCTTTTTTTACCCTCATTTATATGACCAACAAAGATCAATAAAAGTAATGTTTAAACTTTTAAGAATCTAAAGTAAATGCAAAACAACCATGAATGATAAAATATGAGTTATTAATTGTAATTTAATAAATATGTTTCATATTACACCATTTGTTCGAAATTAAATGTCTTCATTCATTTATTCATTTTCTTTTCAGCTTAGTCCTTCTATAAATCAGGGGTCGCCACAGTGGAATAAACCGCCAACTTATCCAGCATGTTTTACACAGTGGATACACTTCCAGCTGCAACTAATCACTGGGAAACACCTATAAACTTTCATTCACACACATACACTACGGACAATTTAGCTTACCCAATTCACCTATAACACATGTCTTTGGACTTGTGGGGGAAACTTACAAACTCCACACAGAAATGCCAACTGACCCAGCAGAGGCTCGAACCAGCGACCTTCTTGCTGTGAGGCGACAGTGCCACCCACTTCTATAACATTATACTGTAAATCTCATCACTGTAACTTTTGATTCATTTAATGCATCTCTGCATCTTGCTATCCTCAAACTTATATATGTATGACACGACTCACTAAGCTACTCCATGTAGGTATTTGAAAGGAATGACACACCTGGATCACACCTGGAGCCAGCTCATCAAAGTAAATGTGTTGTCAAACTCTCACCCAGGAGAAATTAGCTCAGAGTATTTATTCACGCACAGCTCTGTCAAGGGCCTGTAACGTTGAGGCTATACTTCAGTGCTCACTGCAGAGAGAGAAAGCTTGAATGCTTTCCCCGCATTGATCATTTCTGCAACATTTTACTTCAAACACCCCTTCAACACACAGTAACCCAGTATATCAAAGTGAAAATCTAGCAAGGTTTTGAATTTTTGCTCCCCAACCGCAATCCCTAAAATAAGATTTGAACTACTCTCTGAAGCCCTAAAGCAGGTGAAGAAACTGAAATGCAAATGGTCCATAGATGAATCGCACTTGCCATAACATTCAAAGCCTTCCTTTACTGTGTCGATAGCACTAACGGTAATTTTCACCCTTATGCCTCTGAAATGACAAAACAGTGGTAGCTAATGATAGATCAGCACTTGCCTGTGAAAATACCTTAAAGGATTTCCCTCCCCTTCCGTACCACTCATTTTTTTCCCACAATCTTTCCGCCGCAAATTACAGTTTTCCCCATTAAGAGGCAAAGCAGACTCTATCCAGGTGTTTTGAACCGCTAACAATAACTGTCATGACACCTGAACAGAGAGAGGCTAAGTGCAGCGTTCGTTTGATGTAAGAACGGATGACAGGAGGGGAGACGAGGAAAAGACAGGTGGTGAGGCAAACACAGTTGTGTGATAACCACAGGGAGCATGAAGAAATTGAGCACTAGCAGTCTCACAGCACTGTCTACCTGTAAATCATCCTGCAGCACAGAGACTGGCTATTGGCCAAGCCTCAACTGGAGAGCAAAGACAGGCGACACAAAGAACAAGAGCATTCCTTTCAACACAGAGACATCAGGAGAGCCAAAGAGAATATCAAAGAAAAGAGAATGAATCTTGCATGACTAGTCAGTGGGTTGCTTGAACTGCTAGACAATTCATCAGCCTTTTTTATGACTTTGATTACATCAGAGACCTTGGTTCAGAACATTGAGTTGGGTTTGAGACATGTTAAAGTTCACTCAAAAATGAATATTACTCACCACTTACTCATCCTCTTGTGGTTCCAAATCATTATGAGATTTTTCTGTTCAACACAAAAGAAGATGTTCTGAAGAAACTATGATGGATGTAAATGGCTACCAACATTCTTTAGGCCATGCCAACACAATACGTTTTCGTTTAAAAGTGCACATTTTTCTCTCCATTTTGTGCTTCCATGTACACTGAGGCATTTTGGGCAATGAAAACATATTTTTAAAATGCCCTACATGTCAGGTTCTGTTGTTGTGTTCCATGTGCTTTTCCCATGTCATGTGAATCCTTTGTTCTGTTTCCCGCCGTTTCTAGTGTGCATTTATTCAACCTGTGTCTCACCCCTGTGTATCATCTGTCCCACTAGCCCTCATGTATTTATACCCCTCTGTTTGTTTCATTCTTGGTCCGGTATTGTAGTGTCTATGCCCGGTGTATTGTCCATGCTGTCGTCACCCCATGTCCTCCCTGAGTTTCCTGTTTCTTCTAGTGCCTGTATTTGTAGTAAGTGTTTGTTAATAAATTCGTGTTCGTTTAATCCCGTGTTCTCGTACCTTCATATCCCTCAACGCGAGCGTGACACTTCAAAATAAATACATTTGAA
The DNA here is from genome assembly GCA_903798125.1 of Danio choprae. Lineage (NCBI taxonomy): Eukaryota > Metazoa > Chordata > Actinopteri > Cypriniformes > Danionidae > Danio > Danio choprae. Next base: position 24,544 of record CAIGQW010052202.1, on the reverse strand, counting down.
AACGGCATTTTCATGTCGCAGTGTGAAAACTGAGGCTTTCGAAAACATGACTTATTTTTAGTTATGTGACTAATTCAGAATGGTGGATGACCTTGTACAGCAGTTGTTTTGAATGTTCTTCGTCGGACGGCATTGTTTAAGATTTATGCCAGTTTGGAAAATGCTCCAGATCATTTTTCTTCAAAGGACACAGAATGTTTACTTAGAGCAGTTGTTTTGGCACGTCTTGAAGTCTATATTCTTGCTTGCACATGCAACTTTATAACTCCACCTCACGATTGGTCCATTAAAAAAAAGCAAAAAAAAAACAACAACAACTTTATTCTTTCCTTTTTCTCAACATACTGCTGCAACATTTGGAAATTGAAAAAAGCTGTTTCAGTCTTTTCAGTGTGGATGACCAACATTTGGCAAATGATTGAAAACAAGTGTGGATGAAGAGCGCTTCTTCAAATTTATTTGTATTAATGTAGAAGTAGCCTTGTAATGTCGGGGCCAACAGACTAGAGGTTGTTGACACATAGCACTGAGGTGCTCGCAGGGACCGTAGTTCGAGTCCTGGCTTTAGGTTCTTTGCCAATCCATCCCCTCTCTCTCTGCTTTCCTGTCTCCACTATACTATACTTTAAAATAAAATAAAAAAATAAAATAAAAAATAAGTAGCAGCAGCCTTGTTTGTCTTTTATCTAATCTTTGTCTTCAACAAAAAAGGATTATAAAACATTTGGAAGTCTATCCAGGGCAAATTAAAAATCTGTTATATATAACATACAAGTTCGCACAACATTACAGTCTTTATGTAAACAGGTTATGTGTTGTGTTCGTCCAGTCAATGACTCTGACACTGCAAATATGTAAATAAGAATGTTAAGACTTTAGAACCATGTGAAGCAACAGCATATGTAGAGCTAGAATTAACTGTTAGTTCTGGTTACATTTCGAATTTGAAGTGCAAAAATATGTTTTAAGTATTTTCAAGTCAACTCAAGAAAGTTGTAATAAATACATAAATTCGGCCTGTGCTTTCAAAAAGTTCTTCATTCATTCATTCATTTTCTTTTCGGCTTAGTCCCTTTATTAATCTGGGGTCGCCACAGCAGAATGAATCGCCAACTTATCCAGCATATGTATTACACAGCGGATGCCCTTCCAGCCGCAACCCATCTCTGGGAAACATCCATACACACTCACTCATTCACACACACACACAAACACAAACACACACACACACACACACACACACACACACACA
>CAIGQW010052202.1:0-23192 GCA_903798125.1 Danio choprae | reverse complement strand
ACACACACACACACACACACACACACACACACACACACATACACACTACGGACAATTTAGCTTACCCAATTCACCTGTACCGCATGTCTTTGGAATTGTGGGGGAAACCGGAGCACCCGGAGAAAACCCACGCAAACACGAGGAGAACATGCAAACTCCACACATAAATGCCAACTGACCCAGCCGGGGCTCGAACCAGCGACCTTCTTGCTGTGAGGCGAATGTGCTATCCACTCCGCCACCGTGCTGCCCCTTCAAAAAGTTCTATAAACTGAAAATATATATTTTTCATTCATTCATTCATTCATTCATTCATTTTCATTTCGGCTTAGTCCCTTTATTATTCTGGGGTCGCCACAGCGGAATGAACCGCCAAATTATCCTGCATATGTTTTACGCAGCAGATACCCTTTCAGCTGCAACCCATCACTGGGAAACATCTATACACACCCATTCACACACATACACTACAGACAATTTAGCTTACCCTATTCACCTATAGCGCATGTCTTTCGACTTGTGGGGGAAACCGGAGCACCCAGAGGAAACCCACGCAAACACGGGGAGAACATGCAAACTCCACACAGAAATGCCAACTGACCCAGCCGAGGCTCAAACCAGCGACCTTCTTGCTGTGAGGCGATTGTGCTACCCACAGCATCACAGTGCTGCCCTATATACAAATATTTTTTAACATTTTAATCCAAATTCAGTATGCTTTGTTTTTAAGGCAAGCTAAACATGTATTACATCTTTATTGAATCGTATTGTGTCTAACGTGGACCTGAAATAACTACAACAGTGATCTGAAAAATAATGAACAAAAAAGCCAAGCACATTTTTATATGTTAAATTGCTCAAACAATATGGCCTGACTTTTTTAACATTGGATTGTTCAGTCAAACTACAAAATACACTTTTTGCTGAGACATTTTCTCACAATGAAACATTTCCTCACAATGAAAAGGGAATTTGAAAGTGTTGGAAAAAAAAAGGTCCCATAAAAACGAACATAACAAAAACATAACTTCTAAGGGATATTTGTCTAAGGGATATCTAAGGGATATAAGAGAAATTTGTCGAAGAAATCAAATAACACATTACAGATAAAAGAAAAATGGCAGGCTAAAATAAATGGAACAATTCTTCTGGAAAATTGGCAGAAAGCCTGTGGAGAAGTACATCTTGTGACCAACACTAATATCTGTGTAATATCTGGAGGAAATTCAAATAGAAAATAATAACTAAATTTTTCTGTACCCCACAGGTAGTTGCAAAATGAAACCCTTGCTGTTCAGAAAAGTGTAAAAAGAATCTGTGGACAGAATGCTGGTAACTACTAGAGGTATGCAATATATCAAAATAATCAAAATGCAAAAGAAAAGTGCATATTGTGGAATGCATATTGCAATGGTTTGTGATAAAGGAGCAATTTGATACAAAAGTATCTTTGTGTGCCTGCCACTATAGCACACACTATGAAAGACTTTTCAGCACATCAGGCAATGTAGTTACATGTCAACACGCAGAGCGGGCATGCTGGTTTTCTTGACTTCGAGCAAGCAAGCCATGTTAAGAAAGGAAGTAACTACTATGTTTTAAGCGTTATGTCATTTTTGTAAATATCGCATGTCTTTGGACTGTGGGGAAAACCGGAGCACCCGGAGAAAACTCAAGTGAACACAGGGAGAGCATGCAAACTCCACACAGAAATGCCAACTGGCCCAGCCAGGACTCGCACCAGCGACCTTCTTGCTGTGAGTGTCAGTGTTCGTCCACGTGTCATTTGTTTTGTCATGTGATTCCTTTGTCTTTCTCCCGCCACCGTCATTGTTCATCTGTTGCACCTGTACTCTTCCCTCTTGTGTCATTAGCCTAATCATCCCCTTTACCATTTATACCCTTTCATCTGTGTCCAGTGTTGTCTGGTATTTTGGTTCGTGTGGGTCTCGTCCTGTCTTCCCGTGTATGTTTCCCGTAAGCGTTTAATAAACCCGTTTTTGTAATGTTTATCCGTCTCCCTCTCGTGATGTCATCCTCCGCCCTCCGGGCGTTACATAATACCAGACCCAAAAATAGCGGCGTGTTTTCCCCCGATTTTCTTTTTATAGTCTTTTTTCCCCTCAGTGTTTTATTTTCTCCCTTCCGTGTTTTCCTGGTCCCCACCCACCTTCCCGTTCGTCATCACCGCCTGCTGGAGCAGGGGGAGAGCAGCCCTGAGGACCGTGATCGAGCGATTGAGAACAGCTTTCCGGGCGACGTGCTCTGCGCGCCCATCTCTAGCAGAGCACGATCGCCCGAAGACGGTCCTCAGGGCAACACCGCCGCAAAGATGGAGTGGACACTGGCGAGTAAAATATTTCTACTCACCGCCTTCCTGGAGGATCTCGTCAGTGCCACTCCCGACCCAGTGACCAGCCAAACAACATCGTCCACCTGCAGGGAGCGCTTGCCAGAGCCCACCGCAGACGGAGAGCAACCCCCGGCCAATGAGCCAGCGCCCTCTAGAGCGACAGAGCGGAATTGCGCCGAGATGGAGGAGCTCAAAGTCCCGTCTGACCAGGTGTGTGTGCCGACAACACCGCCCCGAGGGGGAGTCCTGGCGGCTACCCGCGGAATCAGCGAGAGTCCCGCCCACCCCCCCTATGCAGATGGACAGCGACTGGACACTGGGAGGCTACTCATTGGCTTCTGGAGCTTTAATTTTAATCTTCCGCTGTTTTTAGACAGCATCTGCCTGCCGCTGTTTCCAGACAGCAAACAACTGTTTCCGCACAGTTTTTTAATCTTCCTTCTCCGGAAAAGCCTCAGCTCCAGGGTCATGAGTAGCTTCCCACGGTCCCCCAGAACTGCAGCCAGTCATCCAGCTCCAGCACTGCTGCAGTCAGCCAGCCCCCCAGCTCACGCTCCAGCTCCGGAAATGGAGCGCGCCTATGGGTACTGCCTGTCTGCGTCACCCTCTGGAGGGTGTCGCCCAGCGTCAGCTCCTACGGCCTCCGAGCTGCGGACTCCACCTCGGCCCTTCGACCCTAGGGCTCCGCGTTGGCTCACTCCTCCCTCGTCTTCGTCGTGGGCCGTCCGCCCACCAGCTCCGCCAGGCTCCCTCGTCCCTCCGGCTCCACCTTGGTCAGTCGTCGCCCTTCCTACGCCTCTGGACTCCACTCATCCGGCTGCACCTCATCGCACCGTCCCACCGGCTGCCTTGAGCTCCTCCATCCCTCCAGCTACGCCTTGGTCCTCTGTCGCTCTGGCTACGCCGCGGGCTTCCGGAACCCCGCCGTCGCCTTGCTCGGGTGAGCCGCCTGCTTCGCCCGGCCCTCAGAAGCCTCGGCGTCACCTTCGCCCTTCGGCTCTCCGTCTCTTCCTTGGGCTCCACCGCCATCAGCGGCGTCTCCCTCGGTCGGCCCCCTGGAGTCAGCAGCCACTCCTCCTCCACGGATCCTCCCTTCCTCGACTCCGCCCGGGGCCGTCCTTCTGGCTGTGTCCTGGGTCCTCCTGCTCCGGTTCCCTTCCTGTGTCTCCCTCAGACTCCTCCCTGGTACCCTCCCCTTCTACCCTCCTTCTTCATTTTGTTATTTCCCGTTGAAGGCGCGAGGACGCGCCTTCAAAAAGGGGGGGGTACTGTCAGTGTTCGTCCACGTGTCATTTGTTTTGTCATGTGATTCCTTTGTCTTTCTCCCGCCACCGTCATTGTTCATCTGTTGCACCTGTACTCTTCCCTCTTGTGTCATTAGCCTAATCATCCCCTTTACCATTTATACCCTTTCATCTGTGTCCAGTGTTGTCTGGTATTTTGGTTCGTGTGGGTCTCGTCCTGTCTTCCCGTGTATGTTTCCCGTAAGCGTTTAATAAACCCGTTTTTGTAATGTTTATCCGTCTCCCTCTCGTGATGTCATCCTCCGCCCTCCGGGCGTTACAGTGAGGTGACAGTGCTAACGACTGATTCTCCGTGCTGCCCATTTTATTTCAAGAACTAACAAGTTAAATGTGTATTAGTCTTTATTATATATTGTGGTTTGTAATAAAAAAAGTTTGTGTCTATAAAAATGCTTGTCGGACAAAATGTAAGCCTACAATTTCTTTCAACATTTAGCTACCAGAAGCAGACAAGTGATATATTTGGCACATATTAGATATCAATCTAAACATGACTAATTATAAAAAAGTTGATCTTTATGTTTCAAATTATACTAAAGATCATATACAGTGCTTTGAATGTTCCACAATAATTTGGCTATTGGCATAAACAAAAATAATACATGCCCAAAACCATCTTTTTTTTCGCAGCTATTTTAAATGTAAAACACGAGAATAAAGAAAGATTGAAAGATTGAAATTTTAATATGCTAACACTTGGCCAATTAGACTTAAATCTCACATTTAACAATGAATTTAAAAAAACTGTATTTATTGATATGACCTCTGATGTATTGGCTGGCCACTTGTATATGATACAAATAATCTGAGATATTAATAATCTACCCAACAGAAGAGTGAGATCTGTGGGAAAAAAACATGGTCCTGGAGGATTTGGTTGTTGAACTGAGCTTGTGGGTGATGGCAGCTTTGAACTGATGAGATTAATGGCGTCTGTGGATCCCGGTGTGTGGAGGGTGGTGAACAATCAAAAGTGCTTGTTTACCTTCCCTAACAGCCACAAAAGTAAGCACACTTTGCTGACTCGCATAAAAAAGAGGGTGGAGGTTGCCTGCTATTTCCAACAGACAAGATAAAGAATGTCTATAAAAAGGTGGCATGGGAAGCATGACCCCAAGCAGATGTACTGTAATTGCCTTCTATTAATACACCCACAGGTTTGTTTGTGGCATCTAAACACCACTGAGGAGCAGGGTTTTACTGGGATGGCCTGTTGCTAAAAAGGCCCTCTAACTTTAATTAATTCAGTCGAAGACAAGCTTTGATCTTCTTTCATTAAAAAATATTTTTAAGCTTGTGTAGCTGAGTGTATAATTTCTTAAAGGGATATTTTCCTTTTTTTTTTTTGAAAAATGTTGGAAACCTGTAACCATTGACTTTCATAATATTTGTTTTTCCAACTATGGCTGTCAGTGGTTACAGGTTTCTAGCATTTATCTAAATATCTTCTTTTGTGTTTAACATAAAATAAGAAACTCATAATGGTTTGAAACTACTTGAAGGTGAGTAAATATACATTTTTGGCTGAACTACCCCTTTAAATGTTGGATATTGTAATGACTGGAGCCAGAAAGAATCTTCCTTTAAAAAGATGCTTATTAAACAATTTTGTAGAATTAACAAGTAGGCGAAAGAAATAGAGCTACTGATGACTTTGCTAATGAGTTGAATCTTGTTCTTCTGTGGCAAAACAGTTGGACGTAATACACTTTCTGACGAGGTTTGACCCCCACACTTGTGTTGCTTACAAGAAGGTCTACGGTGTAAAGGTCACTAAACATTTAGAAGCCTCACTTAACCCGCCTACTCCATTGTGTTGCTCTGAACCCCCCACGTCTCTTTAATTCTCATGCAACTCTTAAAAAAAAAACACCCAGAGGGGGATTTCTGATGGGGGAGGTGGTCTGATTTGGTTGTGGAAATGAAAATGTATAAATTTTGTTTTTAAAAAAGGGTGTATTGCACAGGGGCTGTTGTTCTTTTGAGTTTTGCTAATAAAATCCTGATAAAATTGTATTAGTTGTGGGTACAAAATGATATTGGATCACATTTAGAACATTTAGATGCAGTTCAGGGACGCAATATATTGGAGGAAAAACATATGTTGTGATTTTGTTTTTCGGTAATATAAACATTATCACTAGATGACTTGAATAAAATTTTAAAAGAGTTTATTATCCTAAATTCAAATGACAAGCTTTGCATGTAAATGATGAAACTATACAAATGTACAAAAAATGCAAATAAAAAAGGAGTGGTTTAGGTTTTATTGATGTGCCTGGTCAACTATGATCCCAAATGACATCCCACAACCTGCAATGTGACTATTTTGAATGCCACGTTGTTATGTCAATGCATTGCTGACATGGTATATTATGCAACCCTACTGCAGTTTTGGAGTGAAATGTGAGGTGTCTGATAATCAACAGCATAATTTTTTTTTTCTCTGTGACTTTAAATGTGACTATGGCATTATATTACACTGTTTGTTGCATGTATGGTTTGAAAATGAAATGTCTAGTGAATGGCACTAAGATTATGCTTGCAAAATTAATCCTTTATTCAAATGATCTTAAAAAAACATTTTTAGTGCCTCTAGAATTAATTTTTTTTGGAAACTGCAGTTAAATGTTATACATTGGAATGTGTAAATTAATCATTAGACATCCTTACTCACGTTTCATATTATAATAGTTTTTTACAAAAGGACATTTATCCAGCAATACAACAGAAAATGGGCGGCGCGGTGGTGCAGTGGGTAGTACTGTCGCCTTACAGCAAGAAGGTCGCTGGTTTGAGCCTCAGCTGGGTCAGTTGGCGTTTCTGTGTGGAGTTTGCATGTTCTCCCCGTGTTCACGTGGGTTTCCTCCAGGTGCTCCGGTTTCCCCCACAAGTCCAAAGACATGCGGTATAGGTGAATTGGGTAAGCTAAATTGTCTGTAGTGTATGTGTGTGAATAAGAGTGCATGGTTGTTTCCCAGTGATGGGTTGCAGCTGGAAGGGCATCCACTGCGTAAAACATATGCTGGATAAGTTGCCGGTTCATTCCGCTGTGGCGACCCCTGATTAATAAAGGGACTAAGCTGAAAAGAAAATGAATGAATGAACAACAGAAAATGCCACAGGTAAGTGCAACCAATCCACAGCTTTGAAGAATTTTTTTAAATTTCACGGTAGCTTCTTAAAAGCCACTAAACACCTTATCACACCATCAAAGAAATATATTATTACACAGTATACACAATACAAGCACATAATACACACACACAGTTATACATCCGCTCAGAGTATTAAACACAACACACTATAAATAGGATGTGAATGACACTAAACTGTATAATTGACTGGCTCTAAGATGTTTTATCTTTTGATTGCAGTGCTTCTCTTAGCTGTGATTTGAGGTATCTTATATTTAAAGTCCAATCCTGCTATTAAAGAAGTTCAAGTTTAATAATAAAGCACTGAAAGAGTCTCCCGGGTATTTGCTTTCTAATTCCCCACTATTTAAACCGGCACTGATGATAAGAGGCCATTCATGAGGTGGATTAATATTTCGACCGGCACCGACATCCCCTTTAAACCGGCAAAAACATCTAAAGAGTTTCCATTTAATGCTCTCAAAAGGAGCTTTGTAATAAAATACCAACACAGAGTCAAGATAGGAATCACGCACTTTAATTTTATCACAAATCATGCCTAAATTACTCTCATAAATGCCAGACTGAATTGAACAGATGCTGATTATAAAAGCTATTCATTTTGTTGCATGAACCTGCCAGGGTCTTGCCTCTAGTTAAGTTCATTATGAAACGCTGCTAAAAAAAATGTGGAGTTGGAAGATAGATTCCTTGGCTGAGGCTCGATGTTGGATCTCTTGTTATCAGTTGGGATTTTCTCCAAGACCCGTAGATTTGATGTGTGAAGATCTCTTTACTAGCAAAACAAGTGCAAACTCAGACCCAGCGTCTTGTGCGGCAGGCCACACCGTGAAAGCTTTGTTTTGCCACTGAACAGGAGAACATGAGCAAGAACCAAAATTAGGCACTTGAGGGGGGAGAAGGCTGGAGCCAGAGACAGGCCCCGTCTGGCTGTCTGTCCTCAGGCTACCATCTTTCCGCACCTCTGTCGTTTCACCTCCGCTCGTCTCCATGGAATTCACAGGGGGAGCCACGTTCAAAAACACAGCGGAAACAATAGCAAGGTGAAGTCACTGATGTGCAGATAACCACACCGAGAGGGTGAAGCTCCAACACGAGAGTTTCCACAAAGTTTCCAGAGTTAAATTGGAAAACTACAAGCAATTCAACTTCAAATTGACCTTTGAAATGAGGCCTGTCAATTTATCTCGCATGACAGCAGTAGGCCAATCACAAAACCTCCATCTTTTGGTGGATCAGCAGGGGATGAAATTGTAGTGCATGAAGGACTGAATCCTAAATGTCAGAATGAATCACGTCTGAACATGAATTATTCTGACTGCCAGAGAGTTGACTTCTGCCAGCAGCTGCACTTAAGGGAGAGCGACAGATAGCCAAACTCAAGAGTTCTCTTCTCCTGGAGTTCGTTTCATCAGATTTCACATGATGTTTCATGTAAAACTGAATTCCAAGTTAGAGTAAAAAATTTATCTGAGGAAAACCGAAATTTGGACCACATCGAGAGAGCAGATTTCATATATATTGCCTTGTAAAAAAGTTAGGACACAGTGTTGAATTTTATGGTTTTCCGTATCAGGGTATAGTGAAACACCTTAACTTATGGTCCTCTGGAGATGTCAAAATTTGGAAGATAAAACCTCAGACATACAACATCACATAACATATCACACTGTGTCATTACTACTTTAACAAAAATAAAGCAGAGATAAAAAAAAATTATTCAGATCCATTTTTAGCAGTATATGCTTAAAGTAATCATTTTCTGTATGACCTTATCATTCTCTCAGATCATTCTGGAGGAGTTCCTGCACAGTTCCTGCCACAGCATTTCAGTCAGGATGAACTCTGGACATTGACTTGACTGTTGCAACACCTTGATTTTTTAAAAACCTTTTTTGGCTGTTCAGCTGTAGATTTGTTGGTGTGCTTGGGATCATTGTCTTGTTCACTGGCTAAGCTTTATCTGTGGAACAAGCATTGTGTTCACACACACCTGAAGGCTCCAGACCAACACACTGATAAAACGTCTGCTGATGATCAGTTCAGCAATTTGATTAGCAATGTTTCACATACTTTTGTTCACATAACTTTATCTAACTATCTGTGGGGTCTATGAACATTCACAAACTTTGAGGCTTAAAACAATGCTTGTGAAGACAAGCTTTAAATGTTCAGTTATTTAAAGTTCTTCTCCAAGAACTAGATTCTTCTCCAATCTGAACTGCAATTCATACAGATTTGGAATATCAGAATATGGAAGTGATTAAATAATGACAGAATGTACATTTCTGAGGGGCAGGAACCAGTTTAAGAGAGAGGGGGTGGGGCTGCTTGGAGAAACTGTTGATGCCCAAATTTTAAAACAAACATTACACAAAAGTTAGCTTTTCCCATGAGGTCACGCTAAAGAATGCACACCATTTAAAATCTGTCCACAGCAATAGACAACATGCAAACACGCTTCAGCTTAGAGCTGTAAGATAATCACTCAGAATGAACTGAGGAACAAAAGGCGATGACCTCCAGACAAACAGCTCTGAAATGGAACTGTCGAGCCAGAGCTAGCTGTTTGAGGAGGTTTTAGACAGCTCAGACTGTTTGTCTATTAGTCAAGCAGGGTGCTTGCTTTTTAGCAAGAAGATCGCATCTATGTGCACACTTGAAGAACAACTTAATATCTATTCTCTGTTTAAACATCCAGGAAATCTTGAAATCAGAAATTTAAGTTGGTCTGACCCCAACTGGTTTGTCGTTTAGTGTTTAGCTCAGATTTCTGTGTAGAAAAAGAAGAAAGTGAATGCCTGTCACCCAAAAAGAACTAAAGTTATCCATATAAATACCTACATAATACCTCATCTACAAACATAGTTCGCATAAATAGGCCCTGTTTGCCACAATTTGATAGCTATATGTAGAACAACTGTGACTGCTAGCAACACCAGACCAATAAAGTAGAAATATATGTGTCTTGTTTTGATGCATGCTCCTCAATCTCATATAAAAGTCTGTAAGATTAGCGTTCCGCTTCAGATTTAGGTGCACTGAGGCATAATAAAACAGGCAACATTGACCTCTCATTAAAACAGATGGTATGTGAACATCACAAAAACACCCTAATGAGGCTTAAAATGGGGAGAATCTCCATGTGCCTTGAGGTCATGAAGCTCAGGCCTATATCCTCTAAAGAACATACTGACCACCGGAAAGGCACCATGGGTGGCTTGGGTGTGGAGGCACCATGGACACCAGTTGTAGTCAATTGTAGTAATACTGTATTTCTTTCTACACAACTGAATCTATAAGGTTTAAAACAAAACTTCAATTTTTCAAACCCAAAATTTTCAAATGGTGCTCAAATAATCTCAAATAATGCTAAAATCAGTTTAAAATAAAAGTTAATCTTATGTTCCTTATTGTGAATTATATTCAAGTTAAAGGGCTTCTTGAACTAGAAAATTTGCAGGATATGATTTGATTTATTTCTTTTGGGAATTGAATGGATGGTTAGATCATTACTTCTTGTTATTGGACAATATCTGTGAGTGACAGTTTGTCCCTCCCTTGCGCTCATCAACAGGTCATAAGAGACAAGAAGAGATTGTTGCTGCAAGTTATTTTGAACATAACGTACATTATATATGAATGACTGTTATAAAATATAGGTCTATATTCATGTATAATGAATAATGCATATTCCATAAAAATGTCCGTTCTACTCCCCAGGTATATACTAGATCTGTGTAGAAACGAGTTAAACATTTTATTTGACACCAAATCAAACAAGCAAAATACGTCATTTCAGGGGTTCTGTGTTTAGATGGTTCTATTCTTGAGCTGCCCTACATTTCGATTTGCTTAGAGGTGAACTACTTGCAATGCAGGGAATTTGTGCTCCAGGGTACGAGTGATATGTTTAGATGTGGTGCTGTACCTTTTTCAGTACGTGCTGCTGGATTGGGAAGGTTGAGCGCTATTGCACAGCAACTCATTAATCTTTTTACTGTATTCATTGCAAAGAATCTTCACAGCATAAATGCAAAAACTGCTGTACTAAATCATTGCCTGCTAAGATGAAATTAACACTCCTGAGAGGTTCCTGCATCTGTCATACCATACTGTTGTATTCGCAATAGTTGTATAGAACACTCTCTTCTTTAAACTATGAAGGAAGGCACAGTCATTCATACATAATAATTGAAAAACTTTGCTACATCAGCTGCTAAATATATCTCTCAACAGGCTCACTAATTGTCCATGTTCAAGTTCAGGTTTACACAATAAAGTTTGTTTGTGCCCCCACAAAATAAACTATAAGAATTAATACACACTATACTGTTTAAACGTTTAGGTTTGATAAGACTTTTTATTAAAAAAGATTAACAACTTTTTTTTTTATTTCAGAATCACTCACCATTGCTGCATTTGTTTGAGATTAAAAAAATCCACAAAAAAGTACTATGTGCACAGCATGGAAGGATTTATTTATTCATAAATTTTTTCGGCTTAGTCCCTTATTTATCAGGGGTCACCACAGCAGAATGAACCGCCAACTAATCCAATTCACCTATAGCACATGTCTTTGGACTGTGGGGGAAACCAGAGTACCAGGTGGAAACCCACGCCAACACGGGGAGAACATGCAAACTCCACACAGAAATGCCGACAGGCCCAGCCGGGACTCGACCAAGCGATTTTCTTGCTGTGCGGCTACAGTGCTAACCGCTGAGCCATGTAATTTATTTGTGTGGGGGCAAATTAGATTAGATGCCATTACTTTGGAGTCAGAACTTTGATGATCCTTCAGAAATGCTGATTTGGTGAAACAAGAAACATTTTACACTTCAAATTTGAAAAGAGTTGCTCTGTTTGATTAATATAAATTTAAAGATAAACATAATGCTCATCATTAGAGGAACAAGTCCTTTACTTAAAATAATAAGGAATTTAAAACTGCCTTGCTAAATAATGTATTAATTTCAAATAAACAAACAAAAAACATATTCTGTCCAAGTCCAAAAGTTATAAACTTTCACTTTTCATTCATTTTCATTAGCTAACATAAAACACATAATTATCAAACTGAAGAAAATGAAACAAAATTTGAACTCTTTATAATATTCCTTACACACCAAGAAACCAGATAAATAGTAAGAGGTCAACTCTATAACCAGATTTGACAGGGTGTGACCATTCACTTATGATCTTAACCAGTACTTTGACTTGCTAACGACTCCTGAAAACACTCTGAAACCATAATTACAACTTAAATCCTGCCTTTTCCTATCAGGACACTTTGGCTCCTTGTCCAGGTGTTTTGGCTGACTTTTCTTTTGAACTCCAAAGAGCCTCTTCCTGACTCCCTCCAACATGTTTCCACCTGCCCACGACCGTCTTCCCAAAACGCTCCCCCTTTTCCCCACAAAGCCTCTTGAATCCCAGGAGGAGCCGCATTATAACAAATAATGCACACATACCATTCACTTCCATTCCCAGTTCTCGGGGCAGTGAAGGAAGGAATCCTGCTGCTGTGTTTACACTGCTTTTAATTACTGTCTTTACACAAAAGCAGACACCAAAATGTGTCATTATTCTCTTTTAAACCAGAAAGAAAACCTGTTGAGCACCACATTCCCATGAAGGTTGCATTAAACACTGCTGTCAGGTGTGTTGTTATTATTCCAGCAAAAGGTTCAAAACTGCGCACATATATTAACATCCAAACCACTAATTCAGCAAATGGAACAACAAAAGAGTAATCTCATCATTCACAACCACAAAATGCATGGGACTCTGACTCCAAAACCTTACAATTTAGCACTGAGCTGTAGAAGAAACACCTGAAGAGAAGTTTTTTTTTTTTTGCTCTTCCCAAGATGCATAATCTAGACCGTCTTCTCCACATTACCATTCACAAAGTCAGCACTCTTCATTATTTATGAGGCACTTCTGCTCAAATACATCTGTAGTGACTGTGAAACCCATTCTGACTGATACTTTATCAGGCGACTACTTTCAGTGCCACTAATGGGCTGCTAAATAATTAACAACGCAATGTCCGACTTGCATAAATGGGCCGGGATTATGACTTAAAGCCCCAGATATCAGCACAATCACATCAGATCAAAAGGAAGTGAGAAGAAGGAGGAATGCATACATACCGCAAACAATGAGCCTTGATGGACACACGCTCCTGTGGATGGAGAAAATGAGGTAAACAAGAGTGGACACGGATCAATATGTGAGCTTTCACTTGCACAAGTTAATTATCACTTGTGGCCAAATGACACAGTCATGGCAAGCATGTCTATAGGGCAGTTATAAATGCCCAATTGTTGTGGGCCAGTGTGAGAAAACACAAAAGATTGTGACACGGTTAATTAATTTAATTTAACGGTTTGTTCTCAAAGGCTGTAACGAGAAAAGGATGCTTTAAGATTAATCTTGATCTTGTTTGACTTTATTTAGTACTGATGTTTTTTAGAAAAAAAAAGTTTAATATTAAAACGATAGTTCACCCCAAAATGAAAATTCCATCATCATTTACTCACTCTTTACTTGTTTAAACATTTAACATGTTACCCTGTAAACATTGATATAGTATTTGTTTTTCCTGGTTACAGGTTTTCTTCAAAATAAAAAAAAATAAAAAACTCATCAAGGTTTGAAACCAATTGAGGGTGAGTAAATAGTGAGTAAATGTACATTTTTGGGTGAAGTATCCTTTTAATACTTTCTTGCTTTTTTTTTTATAATTTCTTGCGGTTCACAATTTTATTAAATGTTTTTAAAAGTCTAAAAAACTTTCATGTATGCATTACATATCTGCAATGACACATTGTGATAGAGCTTAAACTTCATTCTCTGAAAAAGTGAGAATACTGTGTTTGTGATCAAAAGTGTAAAGTTATAAATATTGCAGTGTGTACTGTTGGAAAATGACTGCTTTTTAACTCCTTGTAAAATTGTGCAATAATGACATTGTGATAGAGCTTAAAACAATCATGCTGTGAAAAATGTCAGAATTTATTAGTTTTGTATGTTTAATTAATTTGATAAACGTCATTATGGCCTTTTTAATGTGCTGTACTGACTACAGATTTGACAGCAAATGGTACAAAAGGCTTGTCACTAGGGCAGAGAAATGTGTACCTTTTTAAAATGTACATTATTGTAACAGCATTATAAGGTACAATTCAGACAGCAGAGGGACATATTTAAGTACATACATAGGTAGGTACTGCTAGGGTACAGATGTACCCATGTGAAAGGGTGTACCCTTTCAACGGGTGTACCCTTGAGGGTACTTCCCAAGTGACAAGCCATTGTGCCCCTGAAGGTACACATTTTGTACATTTTTTTTTCTGACTGTACAGTTGGAAATAAGGACTGAGAGGCACCTACACAGCAAAAACACAACTCAATTAGGCATTATTATTATAGAGATTTCAAATGCACTAGAGATAATAAAACATGCATTCAATTGTGAGCTGTGCAGAAACAGAACTATTGAAACTCTTAAATATAAATTGAACTCTTACGAGCTCTAAAATCCAAGTTTTCTTCTCAAAGCAAGGAAAGCATATGGCAGGCTATTATAAGAAACGGGTTAATCTTGAGAAACCACCGCAATAACGTTCACAACTTCTCAATAACAACGAGCTAGTGAGATATAAATTTGTGCAAATGTTTCAAGTTGGTGTGGAAAGGTTAAGATACAGGCGTTGTTTCGTAAACAGCATCACTTAAAGACAGTATTTAGTTTTTAAAATTACAGTGTTGTGCATTGATGTTTATAGCATTGTCGATTGTCAGATACAAGTGAAATTGATTTTTGCAGATTTGCTAATACATATAATTGCATTTACTGTTCAAAATGTCATGCGCGCTTATTTGCGGGCTCTACCAAGGTAACACGTTTACCAATGAATTCAGTAAAATCACGATAACAAGAACACCAACCTTCTGCTCCGGGCGATATTGTGCTATATCCAATTAAAATGGTTAGAAGAGGGATCCAAATAGGACCCATATTCACTTAAAAGCCCGTGTTAATCCAAAATGCTCAGAAATGCAATCGCTTTAACTTGAATGTGAGTTAGAGCGTCTCATCGCTGCTCCCCCAAGGACTCGGATCAATCAGCAGCGCCCGGGCTTGAAGTCCTGCAGACGGTCTGTGTCGGTGAGCATCCAGTTCGCTGCGCTCTCCGGTCAAACTTCCCCACAGAGTGCGGTTCCCACACGACAGTCCTGCTTCTTAAAAGTGCTGGCCCACAGCAAAGACAACTCGAACGTGAAAAATTACAGCACTAACCAACAGTGAGCGTACGAGCCGCTCTTTAAACGGAGTTATTAGAGACACGACCAGCTGCATTCACGAGTTCAGGAGCCCCCTCCTCTCCCCCCTTTACCACTGTGGGAACAAAACCTGTAGCCATTAAAGTTTTTGACGAGTATTGGGTTTAGTGGTGGTCTTCTGTGAATGCTATGACGTTTTGTTTTGCGCTTTTTATTCTTATTTAACGTGTGCGTAAACATACTTTAGAAATTTTGCGGAATAGTGCAAAGTAGCCTATATTTCGCCATTTATACGATATATTATATTTTGCGTAAATTAGGATATAGGAACGCATATGCTACTAGAAACTTAAAATAGTAGGCTAGTGTCGGATTCCTGAGAGTCACGTGCAGCTCTGCAATCTGATCCTTAGTGCTCAATAATGGGGAAACATTTGGACATTTGCAAAAATCAGACTTTTTTTAACCACGCTGTTCAAATGTTTAAAAACACTTCACATACAGTAGATTGGCTGTCATGTCGAGTCTAGTCCTTACAGAAAACTGTACTGACGAAACAAAAAAATCGTTGAAAAACGTGCCTTTTTGCATCCTGGGCCTTAACAAGACATCTTGAAAATGATAAAACTAAGACAAATCAAGCACTTTTAACAAGCCTTTAAATCGGATCTTAATTAGTAAAAAAAAAAAAGTTTCTACCGCCACCTGCTGTTACAGGTAGGAGACGACAGGGTCAGGAAAAAAGCAATGAAAAAATAATTTAAAGTATTATATTTTATCTGCTCCCCAAGTTTCTGCTCTCAAACTTTGGCTGCAAATAATAATAATAACTGCAAATAACGTTTGCATGTTACTGAAAAAGAATCAAGGATAAAATTAAATATAAATTCATACATTTTCCTGATTTCTCAGGGGTCGCCACAGCAGAATGAACCGGCAACTTATCCAGCATATGTTTTACGCAGCGCATGCCCTTCCAGCCTCAACCCAGTACTGGGAAATAATATAAACACATGTAATTTTAAATGATGTATGACATTTCAAATGTAAATAATAATATTAATATTTGTTATGATTTTTTTTACTACCTACCTAAAACCATTTTATGGCATTTTTTTGTGAGTTTACCAGGTCAAGGAATAACACCTCTAAAACACACTCATATAATGTTTTCCAAGACTGTGGGAATCTTGCGTCTTCAACAAATACATAAAAATTAAATTGAGTGTCAATAAAATTACAATTGTTTTTAAAATTTTCTAATTTTGCCTTTTTTTCTAACTTTTAATTTTTTTTATGTCAACATAATGCCTGAGTGACAGTAAATTTGCTGAGGACCCCTACTGGCCCCCATCCCCTTTGGTTGTAGATACAGTGCTGATAAAAGAAAATTTCTCATCATTTGTAAACAATTCTGAAAATGCTGGCCTGCAAATCATTATTGGGACTGCACACAACCCCCTTTGAGTCAACTGATTTTGTACCATGACAAATTATTATATATTATTAATGGAGAAGTTAAAATATATTGTTAAAGTTTACCTTGTTCTTTTAAGTCAGTCAGTAAGGTGCATTCATATAGCACATTTATCGTGTATAACCATACAACCAAAGTGCTTTACAATCATAAGAGGGGTCTCTCCACACCACTACCAGTATGTAGCAATCACTTATATGATGAAATGTCACCCACAGGACAACGGCACCAGTGTGCTCACCACACACCAGCTATTGGTGGAAAGGAGAGACAGTGATAAAACTAATTCAGTGGATGGGGACGATTTTGATGCGTAAGGGCCAATGGAGGAAATTTGGCCAAGACACCTGGGTTGCTCTTAATGAGAAGTGCCATGGAATTTTTATTGGCCAGAGTCAGGACCTCAGTTTCGAAAAATTGTGCTCACTGACAGTACAGCATCCCCTTCACTATACTGGGGCATTAGGACTCACAGACCACAGGTTGAGCACTCCCTGCTGGGTCACTAACACCACTTCTAACAGCAACCTAGTTTTCCCATGTGATCTCCTGTCAATGTACAAATAAGGCTCAGCCCTGCTTAGCTTTAGTGAGCAACCGGTCTTGAGCTGAAGGCTGAAATGGCTTGTGGCATCAGAATAATCACACAGTTACACTTTAAATCACATTTACCATTTTATTACAGTCCAACTGTTTTGTACAATGCAAATATATACAAAGCAAAAAAAAAACTCATGCATTTTTATCTTGTGGAAATAATTCCTCCAATTTTAGGTGCAAACCTTCACTCGACTTACTGCAGACAATTGCACGGTCAATAAATGGTCCTGAAAGAAAATAAAAAAACAGACAACAGATTTTATGTTAACAACCACTATCAAAATCCCACACCACTGCATCCTGCAGAAGAATAAAAGTGTGCTCACACTTGGTAATAGAACTGCATACATTGTTAAAAGATTGAAGTCATTTGCACAAACTTTGGCACACTGATAGAGGACAGTCTGATCTTCCACCACAACAAATTTGGACTCTCTTACTCAAACGCTCTAGCGCCACCATTTGTACAAAGTTTCACTTGTTTATCTTTATAACTTTTGATCCAAATGGGCTACAATCTAAATTTCCTCTGATTCCTTTTTTCGCTATTTTGAATTTTTTCGCAAAACCTATTTGATTGAACTCGTCCTAGGCCGTTTGTCCAATTTTCACCAAAATTTAATCACATGATCTACAGACCATGCTGACCAAAAGTTAATGGAATGGAATTCAAGTTGATTAGATGAACCATTTTTCGATTAACTTGTGAACAAATTTAACGCAGAGCTTGCAAAAATTGACTTAAGGTGTTATCTTTTTGTAACGCATTGACATTCACACCAGACTTGGTGTGTGTTATCACAACCAAGGTCTGAAGAGAGCTGCAGCATTTTGGCGCACTGCCCCCTAGTGGTCCGGAGACTTATAACTTCTCAACCCTTTGTCCAAAATTCATAAAACTTTACATCCGGCAGAGCATGCAGAGTCGAATGATGTCTGATTTTATATTTTATGGATGCATTGGCGAATTGTTATGAAAGTCGGTATGTGTCTTCGGGACTGTGCCCTGAAGGAGCTCAAAAAGTTGTGACAACGCCACCTTTTGGTCAAACGTTGTAACGATATTTCTAAAAATGCTAATAACTTTTGACTAATGTTATGAAACTTGTCTTGACACATTCCTTGGGTTGTTCTTTGAAAATCGATACCAATTATGCCTTAAATAACTGAACTTCCTGTACGCCGTCTAGCCTTAAGTCAAAAACCTACTTTTTCGAACTCCTGCTACATCGTTTGGCTGATTTGCACTAAATGTGACTCAGATCATCTTCAGATCATGTTGACAAATGTGATGGCATGATGCTAAACTACATCTGAGGCTGTATCTCAACTATCTGCGATAGTTAAAGATAATGACACCAAATACTAGGTTTGTCATTGTCGCCTCACACTGAACACACCATAAAATTTTTATAACTAAACTATGTCAGTTTGCACCACCTTCTGGGTAAAATTGACAAACAATAAATTCTATCAATAGAAATCACACAAAATTTATCAAATTACTTTTGAATAGTTTTGTTTAATGTCATGAGACTGGTCTTGCAGATTCCTTGGATCATACCGAGAACATTGATATAATTTATTCCATAACTGACACGACTTCCTGTCCACCATCTTGAATTTTTTAAAAAAATCAATTCATCTTGAACTTTTGAAAAGTTTGAAAATCTGTTGTTTTGAACTCTCCATAGATTGCTAGCCCAATTTCAACCAAATTTGGCTCAGAACATGCTTCAAAAAAAGAATTTTCCCGTTACTCTGTAGCTCGTTACTGTGCTTGTTTATGATGTGGCCGCTGAGCTGCTTGGCCCTGATAATTGCTGCTTGCAGCTATATTTATTATTATTATTATTATTATTATTATTATTATTAATTCTCTTTAGAATCATGGGAGAAATGTGATCTCTATTTTTTTTTCTACATATCATTATTCTGGACATTTTATTATGTTGCTAAATTAAGAAGAAGAAAAAAATCTTCTCATCCTTAGGTTAAGCCTTACAAAACAACAGTGAAGTGAACAGACCTTAATATCTATTTCACAATACATAAATTACTTACCAAATTCTGCTGGTTTATGGCTTGCCACGTCTTTTATAATGGTGTGAATGTTTTCCAGAATATGCTCCTTGGGCATGTCCAACTGTTTAGCAAACCAACCAAAAAAATATTATTTAACAAAAAAAAAAAATCCAAATACTACCCTGCTCCCTCTTACTTTATTCCACCAATCTATACAAAATGTATACCAGTCAAAACAACTCAACGTGACTTACTGTTGCAACTTCTGTGTTAACATAGATGTCTTCAACCATATATTCATGACCAGTCTTGAACAACTCAAGCATTCTGGGAATATTTATTCCAACTGATCCTGATGTGAGAAACACAATAACTCAATTAAAAAAACATTAAACATTAAACAGGCATAAAATAAATATTAATAGAACATAAACATTAATAAAACATGCATGATACATGAAGTAGGAAACTCATTGACCTCTCTTGCTCTTTGGAAACTTTTTCCTCAGCTTGTTCTTCAAAGGGACCAGCTTTGGTACAATGTCTGGCTCAGCCAAGTAGAAATCTGCTGTGATCTCATCAGCTAAAATCTGTAATTAACATAGATTAAACGCACACAAAGTAAATGAGCGACTGCAAAAAACAACAATGCTTTTTTTCAATAAATAATTATCAGAGAGAAAACACAGGCTGAACTCAGAGTAAATGGTGTGTAAACGGCTTTTTTTTTTTTACACAATTAAACACTTAAAGTGCCCATCTAATTTTTTTTTTTGTATAAAGCTTTATGTACTGTGCAATATACTAGAGCTGTGGCGAAAAATCCTTTGAGATTGCATTTTGAAAATTGCTAAATCATCGCTGTTCTCTTTTGAATCAATTCTGAGCCTAGTTTTTAACAGCACATGGTGCTCTAGGCCTGTTTTTAACTATACGCTCACATGGAAGTGCAAGTTATTATGTCACAAGATTAATGTAAACAAAGCTCACTATGAACAACTGAAATTCACTAAACACTTTCCTAACTTTATTAATAGTTAATTTAGGCTCAAGTTGTTTATGTATGGATGCAAGCAAAGTCTAGCTGTTTGTAAACCATACAGCGCCATCTGCTGTTAAAAGAAACTAAGCTCGGAATCCCCTCAAGAGGATGGTAATTCGCTTTGAAAATCTCTGAATCAAGCAGAATAGATTTCTTAAAGAAATTTTCATTATATCTCTACAATATGCAGCAACTATTTGTGAAAGAAACTTTGCAGACTTTACACTAAGTGCATCAAAAATATAAAGCCACTGTTCATTCATTTATGCATTCTGACACACATAACTGACTCGCTGAAAGCAGAGATAATTTTCAAAAAAAGTCAAAACTCATTTGAACTTTTGCATTGCATTTATGATAAATACAGGTATGTGTCACTTAGTGTTGGCACTTTAAAAACAAAACTACATTTTCAAAGTCCAAAGTTTAAACTTTTGCAAGTGTAACCCTCTTGTCCAACACTCATCCACCCACACCAATCGGGGCTTGAATCTGTGATTTTGGCATAGGAAGCAGGTACTCTATCAAGGAGGATAAGGACTGACACCTCTAAATATGAAAGCACCATACATGACCACTATCTGACCAATCTCAGAAATATGGGGTTTAAAAAGATCAAATCCTTAAACATATCTATTTATAGTGAGAGAAAATAGGTGGTGTTTCAATGTATGTTATTGGAAAAGAAAATGTATTTATTATTGGATGAATGTAAACCTATAGCAGGAGGCCTGCAAAACTAAATTAGGAAACATTAAAAAAGCATAATAGGAGCACTTTAGTCACCACAAAAAAGTTACACTTCTCTGACAGCAAGGTCTTACCTTCTCAATCAGCTCTACTCCTCCTGCAACTGCTGCTCCATTCTCCATCGCTATTTTGGCTTGATCTGGTTTCTGTAAAATCATATTTGTTTATGGTTTTTATGATTAATGAATGTAAAATGGTGTGGCACATTAGATGACCAAATCAGTTTAGTCAATGAAATGTCATGCAATGTTTAAATGTAAAAGTGATGCTCCCACCTCAGTGAAAACCACTACTTTGTTGATGTCACTCTTGAAAGGATGTGGTAAATGAATGGTGCTAACAAATGGATCCACTTTTTTCTGAAACAAAAACACTGTCCATGTTTAATGTTCTGTTCATCGCATTTATTGTGATAACTTTAACATTTTCACCCTAGAACTATGACAAAATCAACTGGCAAATGTACTTATCAAATTGAAATAACAGTTATAGTTCATGTGAAAATAAATTTAGTTTATAACTGTCATTGTTATCACTAAAACTTTAATAATAGCAACTTCAGAAATCATCAAGATATGATGTAAAAACCGCAAAACCTGATCTCTTTTAGCTTTCTTGAAGTAAAAAAAGGCTCTCATTTGCAAAGCTTTTATGGAATTTAAAACATTTCCAGAAAACTAACAAAATAATTTGTTAACATGTTTTTAATAAATATGATTTATTAATATATGTTTAATACATGCTATATGACATTATCCAACATATCTCAAGTAGCAAACACCTAATCAACATATTATAATCATTTCTGAAAAATCGTGTAATCTGAGAGTGGATTATTTGAAGATGAAAATGCATCTTTACAAGTTAATTTATAATTTATGTTTTAAAAAAAGAAAACAATTGCTTTAAATTGTGATAACATTTTATAATCCGTTTTTCTTGTATTTCTGATCAAGTAAATATAATCTTTAAAAATGTTGCTGACTGCAAACATTTAAAGAACATTGTACATTTTTTCAAGATTTAAAGACAAAAGTGAATACATCATTTTAAACAAATACTACTTAAGATCAAAACTGGCTTTTAGAAAATAACCAACTAAATTGTACCTTTTTCTCTAGCTTCATGTCCAGGCGTAGGTTGATGTAGACAGGCTGGTTTTCAGCACTGAAGTCCAGCTTCTGAAAGCTCTTCAGCATGTCAATAGCCAAAGTTATCTCATAGAGAGGTCTGGGATAATACCTCACCATGTACACATCATCTACTGGAGCCCAGGCTGTAAGTCCGAATGGTTTATGTCTGTCTTTGTCATCAATCTTTTTTCTCTCTTTCACAACTTTTTCCTTAACAACCTCCTCTTTTTTCTCCTTTTTCCTACAAAAAAAAAAGTTTTGGTGACTCTTTGAATAGTTTCTTAGTTTGTCAAGTGTCTCAACATTTACGAGTTTTTTAACTGAACTCACTTAGTAGCAGCGTAGGACCTGGCAGACTGTTGCTGGTGTGCAGTCACTGAGTTGCAGGAGACAGAAGGAGCTCCGTTTGTGAACAACAGACTCTGACATCTGGGTAATACTGTCGGGACACATAAGCATTATAGAAATAAGATAACAGGCTCAAAGGACAGATGTTTGTTTTAACTAACCCATCACTTTGAGACACTGCCATCAGTTACAAATAAATAAATATATTCTGAAAGCTTCTTACACAGTTTAAGACAAATCCCATATTAAGTTACAATGTTTACATTTTAAATAACAACTGAACTAGTAATAGAGTTACAACGACTAACTCGTGCAAGAATATAAATACAGAAATTCGACAATTGCTGGGGGTTTTGTCTATAAGTGTTACATAATATTTAAATAATGTAAGTATACTTTATGATTTATACAGACAGACTTCATTAATTTATAAAAGCACGACTATAAGAAATTGATAGATTTTATATACAAACAACGCAACAATGTATCGTATTCATAGGCTGAAAAAAATCTGCACAGATTTCACATGTTAACAACGTGGAAAAAATACCCTGAAATTAAGAGACTATAAGTAAAATTATTTGCAATGATTAAAACTGACCTCTTAAAACACTCCTCGTGGGGGCAGCCATCTTGATAAAATTGTGTGTTACACTTAAATTTCCCGTCGGAAACCCTCAAACTCCATTTAAGTGTTCCAACTCATA
>CAIGQW010052200.1:0-10238 GCA_903798125.1 Danio choprae | reverse complement strand
AGTAACCTGGTGTATTATTAATGTCTACACCTACCCCAACCTCACAGTAACCTTGTGTATTATTAATGTCTACACCTACCCCAACCCTAAACCCAACCCCACAGTGACCTGATGTGTTTTATTAATGTCTACTCCACCTACACCACCAAAACCCAGCCCACCTGCGGCATAAGTGCCTCCCACTTGGATGTCACCCAACCTACTTGCAGTGTAATACCTCCCATTGGCTGCAGCGACACCTACTTGACTGACGGTGCTTTAGTTTAAATGGCTTTTCATCTCATTTTACACTTGAACAACTAAATTAATGCATAAGTCTATTTAACTGATTGTATTTTAATTACATTACAACATAGATGCTGTAAAAGGAACCTCATGAAATTGAATAACATAAACCTTTCACCGGCCGTTTGTCGGTAGGGGGAAAAACACTAGCTGTGCATATTGTTTGTTTGCTTGTTTAGACTTTATTAATCCCAAAGGGAAATTCACAATATACCTCATTGTGGCGGCTTGAAGGGAATCTAAAACTAGTAATGCTCTTTGCAGTGCAATATATTACTGAATTTTCATCAGTTACGTCAGGAGTTCACAAACTTTACATGTCACGACCCCCAAAATAACAATGCAAGTGAATCGCGATCTCCAATACTCTCAAAGGTGGTTATTAATATGCAAACATTGCAACAATGACACACACACACACACACACACACACACACACACACACACACACACACCCACACCCACACCCACACCCACACCCAGGGGCGTCGCCAGCTTTTTTGGGCCATGTACACAAAAATATATAATGGGCCCCCCTAGTCATTAGTGGTGACCCCAGGGGGATGTTGTGGGGGCTTTGGTGGGTGCAATCATCTAAAGTGAAACCCGAAGGAGAGTTGCTGTCTATGGGGGATGGGAGGGCTTGGGTGGTGGTGTGGTAGCGATACGGGCCCCTTCGCTTCCTGGGCCCGTAAATTGCCAGAGCCCTATGCACTCTTTCCCCCTTCTCCCCCACTAGCGACGACCCCTGCACACACCAATTGTCCTATATAACCATGATCATATTGAAAACACACACAAATAATAATAAACTGTTTAACAACCATCAAATATTTTACAGTAATTTATTCACTTTTATTTAACCGCCATTTAGGATCATTAGACAAGGCGAAATTAACTAGCGCTATCAACAATTGAAGTCTAATTTACATTTCCAGGTTTCTTCACAGCAGAAGTCGTCTTAGACTAACTTAGAGCGCAGTGAATGGGAGAGTACAACAAATAGTCTGTATACAATCCTGTTTGCTGAAATAATAAAAGAATAACTCCACAATGGTGATATCAAGACTTTCAGAATAAGGAAAACAATAGTGTGAGACTGGTAACGGCAGCCAGAAGAGAGAATAATGTCAAATTAACTGCCCCCATAGACACTGTTAGATATGCCTTGCATAAGCGGTATTTGATGCAAAGATGATATAATACATAGATAAATACATATGAATATATAATTTTTTAAAATCTAAATATTAAAAACTTCCTAGCATTTATATGCTGATGACCATTAAATGCGTCATAACAGTCTTGTTAAAAAGGGTCCATTTAGCTCTCCTTTTTTTCCATGTGGCTTCTGTCAAAAACAACTCTATCAAGTTTGAAGTGGGGGAAGCTGGAGATTTCTCACTCTTATTTGGTTCCTCTATCATGGTGGCTTGAAGGGAATCTATTTGGCAGCTCGGCGCGCTCCTAAAGCCTCACATCCCCGGGCGGTGCAGGCCATAAAATCATAATGAGATTAGGTGAGATGAAAAGTGAGCTGTGCTGGTGAAGGCCATGGAGGCAGGCGGGGATTCAATCAGAGGAGTCGGGACACACCTGCTCGTCTGGACACATATTTTCTGCACTTAACGTTTGCCCCATTTTCCTTGAAAACAGTCGGACATTTACTACATACCTGGGGTGAATTCCAGAAAGCAAGTTTAACTTACCTTTACATTAATCTTTGGTGTCTCCAGAATGTGTTGTAAAGATTCAGTTTAAAATACCCATCAGATCATGTATTATATAATGCTGAAAATGCCCATTTTGTGGTCAGAGGAAATACCACAGATCTTTGAATCCCAGTTTCTTTGCAAATCCTGTTCTGTGGACATGTTTATATGCATTACTATGGAGGCATGTTAATACGCGGCTGTCAATCAATTTGGTGGGCGGGGAAAACTGCTCTCCTACATTATGTTGATTTGGACCTCAAAATCCTATTTTAACATCAGGAAAGACTTGTGTTTATATCATTCCAATATGACAGTGGACAATCAGAGGACACATCTCATCTGGACACATGTTTTCTGCATTTACCGTTTGCTCCATTTTCCTTGAAAACCGTCAAACAGTCACTGTAGGATGAATTCTAGAAAGCAAGTTTAACTTACCTCCACATTAATCCTGAAGTCTTTGGTGTCTCCAGAATGTGCCTGCAAAGTTTCAGCTCAAAATACCCATCGGATCATGTATTGTACAATGCTGAAAATGCCTATTGTGGGGTCAGAGGAAATAGCACAGATCTGTGAATCCCAGTTTCTTTGCAAATCCTGTTCTGTGGACATTTATATACGTTACTATGACGACATGTTAATACGTGGATGTCAGTCAATTCGGTGGGCGGGAAAAACTGTGCTCCTACATTACGTTGCAGTGGGTCTCAGAGACTTGTTGTGTTTATATCATTCCAATATGACTGTGAACACACTATACCACACACACTTCTGTCCAAACAGCTTACAAATAATAATTTTGCATCATAGGTGCCCTTTAAATGTTTCTGTCATGTTTTGTATGGTGCGGATGGCCAAATTGCTTGTCACTGGAATCTTGTGCATCGCAGGTTATTTGGTCATAGTGTTTCAATGTAACCTGCTCAGCTAATGTTTACATTTGTAATATTTATATTTTCTGCTAATTAAATACCACATCCTGTGAATCTGCATCTCAGAGGCTGCTACGTTGACTTGGCTACATTGACACAGCGCATACATTTAATTTCATAATTGGGTAAACTGGCAGAGGGCTGGTTATAGAGAACATAAAGACAGACATTGTGACAGGGAACTCACATTTTAACAGAGTAACTGACTTTAGCATTGTTTTTTAGATAAACATACATGTTCACTTAGCATGTTTCCTAAATATCTGGCAACATATTATGGTATTTCTATGATTTAGAAGAGTCAAAAACATACACACTACCCCTTTAAAGAGCTTTTACAAATGTGCGCATGTGTATGAATGGATGTCTATGGGGCGAAAGTGCAGTGTGACTTACCTGCTTTCTGGAATTGAGATAAAGAGATTATATTTGCACTGAATTGAATTGAGATTATATTTGCACATTCGTTAATTTTTTTAACAGTGACAACTTGTGACAAGCTTACTATATTGTTTACTACGCTACTTTGAATATTCAGTATGAAATCGCACGTAAGTATGACTTAGAAACAACATTAGCACTATTTAATTGACTGCGAACAATTGTTGTACTTTGATAGTCATTGGGTGACAACATGATTTCCCAACCCAGGCTCATTCTGAAAACGTACCCCTATATGCATTTCTGGAGTGCGCCAAATATGTCCCAGGAGCTACGTTCTTTTGCAGTTTGTGTTTTCGTGAATCCACCAGAGGGCGCTGTGTACGCTTTTTGAGATCTCAAATTTCTCTCGCGAGTGCCATTCGCGCCTGTTGTTCTCGCGTAAATCCACCAGAGGCCGCTGTCGACTGACTGGCTGACCAATCGACTGACCCACCCTCCTCGTTCCCTAAATCCAACCAATAGTGTTTTCAAAAGCATCGATTGACCCGCCCACTCACTTCCCTAAACACGTCAGCTTGTAGCGTGAAAAGGAACGGCGTCATATACCGCCCCATAGCGTTCGTTTAAAAAACATAATGCAGCCGTACGTACCTCTGGCTACATAATTCCCGATCTCCAGAAACGTATATAGGGCTACATTTTCAGTATGAGCCTATGTTGTAATTTCCCTATTTAGAATTTGCAAAGAAAGTCCGAAGGGGGGAATATAAAATCAACTTAACCTCAATCTTTCTGGAATACCCCCCGCTGAACACAGTATATATCTGGAGGATCCTGTGAAACATATTGACCAAATCAGCGTTGGTGAAAATGTGTCATATTCCACACATCCTCTAAATAGCATTATACCTTGCAGCAATGAGGAAGACTGTCCTTTCGTTTGGCTCTCACCCTTGTTCTACCTGGCTAATTAGCGCTCCGGCATGACCGAGACATCTGTGTCCGGCATAAACCGTGGATGATTTAAACTATTAGAGGATTTGCTGGACTGTGTCGCCTTCTTGAAGACAAATGAAGAGCCACCGTTAGCTGCAGCCGTAAAGGACGCTTCGATTATGACTGCGGAGTTCAGCTGCTGAGCTTTGCCGGTTTAAGAAAAAATGCTCTAGTTTTATTTGTCACATACAGAGTCATTCATTCATTCATTTTCCTTCGGCTTAGTCTCTGTTAATCAGAGGTCGCCACAGTGGAATGAACTGCCAACTATTATATTTATCATTAATTTTCTTTTCGGCTTAGTCCCTTTATTAATCTGGGGTCACCACAGCGGAATGAATCGCCAACTTATCCAGCACGCAGCGGATACCCTTCCAGATGCAACCCTTCACTGGGAAACATCCATACACTTTCATTCACATACATACACTACAGACAATTTAGCTTACCCAATTCCCCTATAGCGCATGTGTTTGGACTGTGGGGGAAACCGGAGCACCCGGAGGAAACCCACACCAACACGGGCAGAACATGCAAACTCCACACAGAAATGCCAACTGACCCAGCCGAGGCTCGAACCAGCGACCTTCTTGCTGTGAGGTGACAGTGCTACCCACTGCGCCCCCGTGCTGCCCCCAACTATTATATAAAAACATAAAAGAGATATCTGTACAGACAGAAACATAGAAGTGTTTCTAACAAAGTGCATAGGTGTGTATCCTATATAGGTGGTTTGTCAAGCCCACTCACCTACACTAGAACTATACAATAGTGGATATTGGGTGTGTGCATATGTGCAGAAATGCCCAAGAGTGTCCAGTTGCTGTTAAAGTGCATGTATGTGCAATGTTTATAAGAGTCTGTAAAATGTGCAACGTGCAAAAAAAGGTATTTCAGTCCTGAGTGTTGCACTGATTGAGAGACCGTATCGCTTGCGGGAAGAAGCTTCTGTTGTTTCACCACCGCAGCAGAAATGTGTGTGCGTCTGCATTAGCATCTGTGCTAATTCTCACCGGGATAAAGCTAGCGTCATCAGCAAACCCACTGGCTTGCGCAGGTATTGTGGCTTCTCCAAGTCTGTTCATCCAGATTGTCTTTTTCACTGAGGTGGTATCCACAAGAGTAGGCATACCGCTTTATATCATATCAACACTGAAAGATACATATTAGGATGTTAATATGCACATACACTGCACAAACATACTTAGATTTTTTTGTCTTGTTTCTAGTCCAAATATCAAAATATTCTTAAATCAAGAAGCATTTCCTAGACAAACCAAACATATTGTCTTGTTTTAAGTAAAAATTAGTCAAAATTAAGTGGGTTTTTCCTTAAAACACCAGATTATTTAGATTGCTTTAAGGGAAAACTCACTTTATTGTGGCATATTATTTCTTAAAAATAGACCATTTCTTTTGCTTGTCTAGAAAATGCTTCTTGATTTAAGATTTTTTAGATATTTGGACTAGAAACGAGACAAAAAAAATATAAGAAAAGCATTTTTTTTTGCAGTGTCCTGAATAAGGGTGCATTGCCTACCCAATTCCCCTATAGCGCATGTGTTTGGACTTGTGGGGGAAACCGGAGCACCCGGAGGAAACCCACACCAACACGGGGAGAACATGCAAACTCCACACAGAAACGCCAACTGACCCAGCCGGGACTCAAACCAGTGACCTTCTTGCTGTGAGGCGATTGTGCTACCCACTGAGCCACCGTGCAGCCCTAATCTGTTTTTAATAATTTTTTATTCTTTGTTGTTTTTATTTTCTTGTCTCTTTTATTCCTGTTTATGTAAAGCGCATTGAATAACCTTTGTGCATGAAATGTGCTACAGAAATAAACTTGCCTTGCCCGTTATTCCGCTATTATTGTTTTTATTATAATCTACCTTTGTGATTTCGGGCTTTGTTGTAAATAGTTCTAAATCTAAAATAATCAATAAATAAAGAATAAAAAAGACGTATGTAAGCAAATGCAAACCATAACGTGTTTCTATGTTTCTGTAGCTTTAGTTTTAGTCTAGGGGCGCATTATTTTGATTGAAACATGATCAAACGTTAATCTTTTAGTGGCTCCAACTGGATGTTTTATTATTTCATTACATACAATCTGCAAACAACGTAATAAAACTTCAAGAACCACGTTCATCTGTTTCATTTGTTCATCTTCTATTACCGCTTTACGGTTGCAAATAGTGCAGGAAGCAACATGATATTACAAAAAGGAAAAAGCATTGCTCATTCATTCATTTTCTTTTCAGCTTAGTCCCTTTATTAATCTGGGGTCGCCACAGCGGAATGAACCGCCAACTTATCCAGCATATGTTTTACGCAGCGGATGCCCTTCCAGCTGCAACCCATCACTGGGAAACATCCATACACACTCATACACTATGGACAATTTAGCTTACCCAATTCACCTGTACCACATGTCTTTGAAATTGTGGGAAACCGGAGCACCCGGAGGAAACCCTGGGAGAACATGCAAACTTCACACAGAAATGCCAGCTGACCCAGCCGGGGCTCGAACCAGCGACCTTCTTGCTGTGAGGCGATTGTGCTACACACTGCGCCACAATGCTGCCCCAGCATTGCTCATTTCATTTGACATTGTAGAGTTAAAGGGGCAGTTCACCCACAAATGCAAATAATTTTTCTGATTTACTCACTCTCGAGTCATCCAGTATAAATGACTTTCTTCTAAAACCCTGGCTCTTGCAAGTTTCATAACGGCAGTGAAAGACATCTGAGATTTTGAAGTCTGAAAAAGAGCATTCATCCATTGTAAAAAAATAAAATAAAATGCTTTGTTTGGCTCTGTGGGGTGTTAATAGAGGTCTCCTGATACACGTGTAATAGATAAAATATCCATATTTAAAGATCCATAAAGTGTCATTTCCAGTTTCCGCCTACTGTTGTACATGTGAGAGAGTGGCTTCTTCCTCTTTCATGTTTTATTCAGATTAAAGGTGTATTATTGTGACCTTCTGCTCTGAAGTGTGAAGCAGATAATACACTAGACAGCCACGTTTCAGTGGATAGCATGTATGATGTTGGTGAAGCGTACTGTAAGCTCTGGTAGAAAGTGATGAATGCTAAAGCACAGAGGAAAAAGCTAAATTCATTCACTCATTTTCCTTCGGCTTAGTCTTTATTTCAGAGGTTGCCATAGTGGAATGAACCGCCAACTATACTGGCATATGTTTTATGTAGTGGATGCCCTTCCAGCCGCAACCCAGTACTGGGAAACACCCATACACTGTCACATTCACACACACACTACGGCCAATTTAGTTATCCAATTCACCTATATTGCATGTGTTTGGACTGTGGGGGAAACCGGAGCACCCGGAGGAAACCCACGCCAACACAGGGAGAACATGCAAACTCCTCACAGAAACGCCCACTGACCCAGCCGCAACTTGAACCAGTAACCTTCTTGCTGTGGGGTGACAGTGCTAACCACTAAGCCATGAGAAAACAGTGGGCGTGGCTTGTTTTTTTCTACTGCGAGCTGATTGGATGTAGTAATGTAGGCATTTCATTCTGAATGGTGAGCAAAAGGGTTTGGGGAGAGTTATTACATCCAAAGACAACAGAACACACAAGACATGTCACTTTGAATGGGGAAAAGTGTAATGGTCAATATGGGGAATGAAGCCCCGCCTACTCGTGCAGTAGCCAATCATCGATCGCTATATACTGATGATTCTCTAGGGGAGAAGCTCAGAGCAGACGTAAGCTTTTACGACACTTTATGCGGTCAACAAACACACTGGAATCTCAGCGAATACTTGCTCCACAGACATAAGAAATATATCCACATAAAGCTTGAAAGCTTTAAATGAATCCACTACACTTGAGAACAAAAGTTTTCTGGTTTTGTAATCTGTATGAAACGAACGCGAGATACAGTCTGTCCTGTCAAACGCACATCACATGACAGCAGCAGCTATTGACAGAGCTGTATTCGCCGAGTGAAATGACTCGACTTAAAGGGACTTTGTTACAACCTAACAGACTCC
The DNA here is from genome assembly GCA_903798125.1 of Danio choprae. Classification (NCBI taxonomy): domain Eukaryota; kingdom Metazoa; phylum Chordata; class Actinopteri; order Cypriniformes; family Danionidae; genus Danio; species Danio choprae. The sequence continues at coordinate 1,898 of CAIGQW010052200.1, read as the reverse complement.
TCCTCCTCCTCCCCATTTCTGTTTGTTGTCCTAGCGATGTCAAAACTGACAGTTGGAGGGGCGGGGTTAAGTATGTTAGCCACACCCACTACACCAGACAGACCTAATCTGAGAATTTAACTGAAAACAAACAAGAAGTTGTGACGGGTGCCAGGAGTCTCAGCGCTTACCCGGAGACTTTTAGGAATGGAAAAAAGTAGACAGAAACTATTTCACTCTTCCTATTAGCCTTTATGTGGGCAGCACGGTGACGCAGTGGGTAGCACAATCGCCTCACAGCAAGAAGGTCGCTGGTTCGAGCCCCGGCTGGGTCAGTTGGCGTTTCTGTGTGGAGTTTGCATATTCTCCCCGTGTTGGTGTGGGTTTCCTCCGGGTGCTCCGGTTTCCCCCACAGTCCAAACACATGCGCTATTGGTGAATTGAGTAAGCTAAATTGTCTGTAGTGTGTGAGTGTGAATGGGTGTGTATGGATGTTTCCCAGTGATGGGTTGCAGCTGGAAGGGCATATGCTGTGTAAAACACATGCTGGATAAGTTGACGGTTCATTCCGCTGTGGCGACCCCAGATTAATAAAGGGAATAAGCCGAAAAGAAAATGAATGAATATTAGCCTTTATGTGTTTCTCCTAAGTGCTGTCGACTACATACATGCCAGTCAACGACAATGAGTAGGCAAAAGGAAAAGAAAAAGGCACTCAAACATCCATCGCGAACTAAAATGTTTCATTATTGTAATAAAAGAATTATACAGTGGTAGAGCGACCATCACACACTTCTCCTCAGAGCCCGCCGGAACTGAACAGAGCTCCTGCACATGCGCGCTCACATGCAAAAGGTAAAACAACCATAGAAGAAGTCATCTTAAAGCGGACATGACATTTGTATGCAATGCATATCAATCATTAAGCGGCCTTTACAAAGCGCATTTTCAGATTTCAATTAAAGATGACAAGGTCAAACTATTTTTTTTTCTTTCTTAATGACATGCACGGATGAACTGTTCACCACAAAGCTAGCAGTGTGAGCTAACAAAATCAATATGGTTAGTTTTGATTCCATGCGTACTTTAAGCATGGCGATTTTACAATGGCATGACAGTTCACCGGAAGTGCTTGAGCTGGCTTACTGAAAATGAAAGGTCCCCGTGCATATACTCAATAAATTGCAACAAGAAAATCTGATACCGACAGAAGCTTATAGTGTTTACATGATGACACACACATAAAAAAAAAGACAAGGAAGAAATGCAATGCACAGAAGGGAAGCAGAAAGTACCAGAGAGCGGCATTTATCCAAGGCAGGTGCGAGCTAACAGAGACGTCAAGAAGTGTGAGAAAGAGGACATCCAGCCGACCCCGAGGCTGTACAACTGCAAGACAAAGTGTGCAAGACTAATGGACCCTGAGCACCAGCACTCCAACACTAAGCTCATATACATCACACACACACACACGCACGCACACACACACACGCACACATGCACACACGCACACACGCACACACGCACACACACACACACACACACACACACACACACACACACACACACACACACACACACACACGACTCAACAAACCCTAAATCAAGCTTTAGTCGAGCATGTGGGAACTCCAGCAACTGCACTCTGTCACACATTACCCTTTCCCACATTCCCAGATGGGGAGAGAAAAACGCTAATAAGCCCGTTTGGTGCCCTTTTGATCAGAGTTTGCCGAAAGCCACATCTCTCTCTCTTATTTTTCTCTTTTGCAACTCTGAAACCCATTATTTATACAGTTGAAGTCAGTATTATTAGCCCTCCTGTTTATTTTTTCCTCAATTTCTGCTTAATGGATAGAATATTTTTCCAACACGTTTCTAAACATCATAGTTTTAATAACACATTTCTAATGACTGAT
>CAIGQW010052199.1:0-15618 GCA_903798125.1 Danio choprae | reverse complement strand
TCACACACACACACACACACACACACACACACACACACACACACACATCACAGCAAAAGCAGCTATAAATCTGATAACATGTAAATAGAGCAGACTGTTCTCTGTTGTTTCTAAACATTATTTTCAAACAGTCATTCAGATGTTTGATTTCCCATTGTGATCATGACAGCATCTGATATTATAATCCTTAAAGACTTACAAAATAAACACTTTTATCTGGACTAAAACATGGACTAGATATCGGCCACATACACACTGGAGCTAAATCCAGTTGACACCTTTTATTGCTTATTCCTGATTTGCTCACACAGTTCAGTCATTTTACTGGAGTTATTGACAGTTGTCACTGTTTTTGTAGTGAGTCCTGTTTCATAGACATACAAAATTATAATTTACATGCAGATTAAAATACAGATGCAATTCAGAAACTGAGATCTTTAAAATAAGGTCACATCAGTTAATTAATTAATAAATTAATTATCTAACAAAACTAACAATGAACAGATTAACCATGAGAAAAATATAACAACTACTGTAACTTTTTTTGTTAATGCACTGTAAGTAGTCCACTGTATTGTAAAACTGTGTTCTTTATAGAATAGCTGTTGAGCAGTTTTGATGTGTTTGTTTACTTTTTTGCATTGAAATTTGCATTGTTTTTTGTTCCAAGGAGAAAAACAAAAAAACATGTTAGGAGCATGATTTATTGTAAATAAACTGAAGACAAACATAACACTGCTTAACTATAATTATTGTAATATTAAAAATATATACCTTGCCATTCCTACACACCAGAACAGTACGGCACAAATCTATTTTCAGTGGTAATGTAATGTTCAATTTCATTTTCATTTCGGCTTAGTCCCTTTATTAATCTGGGGTCGCCACAGCGGAATGAACCGCCAACTTATCCAGCATATGTTTTTATGCAGCGGATGCTCTTCCAGCTGCAACCCATCTCTGGGAAACATCCATACACACCCATTCACACTCATACACCACGGACAATTTAGCTTACCCAATTCACCTATACCGCATGTCTTTGGACTTGTGGGGGAAACCGGAGCACCCGGAGAAAACCCACACCAACACGGGGAGAACATGCAAACTCCACACAGAAACGCCAACTGACCTAGCCGAGGCTCGAACCAGCGACCTTCTTGCTGTGAGGCGAACGTGCTATCCACTGCGCCACAGTGAGGCCCGTAATGTAATGTTGGCTTTCTTTATTTATAACCGAACATGACTGCGCATACTGTACTTCAGCAAAACAATTATCGAAGTTGGCATGGAAAGGCACACAAAATAATACTTAATATAAAAAAGTAATATGACTTACAGATATAATCTCACAGATAAATGTGTGTGTTCATGAGATGGCAAGCTTTCTGATGAGCTTCTTATCGCTCTGTAACTATGCAAATAGTTCAATTTTATCTTCAGAACGTCTGCGTGTATAACAGAGCAGTGGAGGAATACAGCCTGATAAATAAACACATCTGCAGATTTACATCGCAGAACTACATTTCCTTGGATAAATCCAGCCAGAGAGAGAGAGAGAGAAAGATGAAAAGACTGATAGCAGGGGAATAAGTAAGAATAAGCTTTGTCTAGAGAAATAGAAAACTCTGGCCTTCCATGTTATGTTGTCAAGATTGAGCTGATAGACAATGCAGAAACAGTCGCAACTCCATCAATCAAGCAGACACCAACCCCAAACTTCTGAGAGAAATGTCCACAACCTGCAGGGCACAGCAAAACACGCCACAGGAAACCTATAAGTCATACGAGAATGGCCATTAAAGCATCTGATGTGGAAATTCGCACTGGCAGGCGCTGTTCGCTGGTCCATGAATGCTACATCTATACATTTTTACACATCATGGTGATGACAACTGCAAAAACAAAGAGGTAGTTCAGATGAAAATGAAATGTCACTGTTTTTTTCACCCGAATGCAATTCCAAACCTGTGTGACTTTCTGTGTTTTGTAAAGCTTATAACTGAAGATATTCTGAATGTTTCAACTGTAACAGTTACACATATGAAAATAAATAAATGAATAAATGTAAAATTGTTATGTGTAATAACAATGGAATGACACAAGGAGAAAATACTGAACTATCGAAATGCATCAAGTATTTTGTATAAAAGGTGATTTGGTAAAGATAGCTTCAAGGTATGCATTATTCATGTGTGATTTTTTTCTTTTACTTCAACAGAGTCTTCAAATCTCAATGGTTCTGTGTGTCTTGTCTATGATCTCTTATCTTTAGTTGTTTTCCTCTATTGGATTCAGGTCAGGTGATCATTGTCTTGCTGAAATGTCCACCCAGGTTTCATCTTTAATATCTGGTAATGTAGGAGTTGGGACTGAAGCAGCTAATATTCGTTTACACTGACGAGGGGAAGGGTTGCTTTCTAACTGCATTGATTTCAGCTGCAGTCAGAGCTTTCCATGCAGTTTTACACCTTTCTTCATGTGTTCAATACTTGTTCCCTGTATCATATCATTTTATTACACAACTTAATTTCTAAACTTTGGTTGTTTTCTGACAATTGGTGAAAATTGAGTCAACAACAGAAAATTGGTGATCAATACTTTGTTATATATAGTAACTGTGAGGCATGATAAAATAAATATTCAAAATGTGTTTAATGGTAAGAAAAATAAATTTTAAATCCTATAATAGAAGGTTGATGGAGACAATAACAATAGCAAATATTTTATATATATATATATATATATATATATATATATATATATATATATATGTATGTTTAGAAGAACTGCATAGTAGTATCAGACAACCAACACAGACACAGATCACCACAGACTGAGGAGAACCTACAATTGTATAATAAAAACACTGCCTCTCTCTCTCTCTCCATAAATCCACACATGGCTTCTTATGGAGATTATGGCATATTATGGACTAATACTCAATTAAAGAGCCACGGTTTCCTTACAGGGTGAATGACACCATTCTTGGTAATCCCTCATTTTGAATTTGAATACTGTGTGTCTCCGCATCGTTGATATAACGAATTAAAAAGTGTATTTGTCATGCAGATTAAAGACCTTTATCACCAAACAGGATTTCGAAAATGATCTGAAGGAAGGGATATTTAAGAGCGCAAATTAGAACGCTGGGATGATTCACAATCAGGCTTAACCAGAGGCCAAATGAAATTAATTAATCCACAGTTCACAGCGCTCCTTCAGTCTGAGTTTCATTGATCTGAAAGCCCTGTGTTGTAACGTTTACGATTCGGCAACAGAGACAGACTCTCTTCACCAGAAATGATATAAGTCGCGCTGCCAGGATGATTTCACAGTAATGGACAGATGTTTTCATTGGTCTTTGTGAGCAGAGAGAGACACGCTGAAGGTGTTGTGGACAGGCTTCCACCCAGTTGGTGCTGTCTGTGGTTTGATAAGGAAACGGTGGCCTTTACAGCCAGTCCATCAGTCCATGATTGCAGCCATGACTTCAAGACTGAATTTGGAAAAAATAAAGATAACACGGTGTGTGTGTGGGTGTGTGAGTGTAGGAGTGTGTGTAACAGTTCGTGTGTAAGGTGGCATGTCCACTGGAGCAGCTTAAAAGATTACCAGACCACAAACATCAACCCCTACAAAATCCCGTAATCCTGTTTGAATTGGCATCATCAAAGTCATTCAGCGCCCTGTAATATCACAAGAAAAAATGATGCTCCATCTGTACACTATGCAAAAGCCTATAATTAGCATTTTTGCCCTAAAGTACACATATTAAGTCTTAAATGTGGAGATTTGACAAAGAAGGAAAACAGTGTGTGTGCTTTACTACTTGTCTGAAAGTGTGTAATGTATTATTTGAACCCATTAAATGGACAGTTCAAACAAAAATGAACATGTTACTGTTAATTTACTCACCATAAGGTCAGCCATGATGTAGATTATATATTAATTTAGTAGTGCAATATTTTTATACTACTAATAATTTTAGCTGAAACAGTGGCACCTTGGTCATTCATAAAATGCAAAAGTCAATGACTACCAGTACTTTGAGAGTCCAAAAAGAAAAGATATAAAGGTCTAAAGGCTAATTTATACTTCTACTCGGAGTAAGTAAATGTGAGTGTGAGTAAATTAACAGCAAAATATGTTTTGCGGTGAACTAAACCATTAATAAAGTGCATATTATTTGAACAATATCACATGATTAGCACTGCTATATGGCTGTATATAAGTAATAGGGGTGGGAACCTTTAGGGATTTCACAATCTGACCCGATTCCGATTCTGAAAGTCACGATTCAACTCCAAAAAAGTTTCTTGACCTACTTTTTTTTCCTCTTTCTTCGGCTCTACAAACTACATCTTTCCCACAGAATGGGAGTTTCTATAATTTTGTTTATGATTGGAATCTACAGTGTGTAAGACAGTAATGGCATCTTAAATATTATTTATTTTATTATCAAAGTTATATTCTGCATGGGCATGCTCTGAATGTAACTTTGAAATGCCAGATTACAAAGAGCAATTTCAAAGAACAAACTGTTCTTATTCCAAAAAGAGAGCTCCAGTTGCTTTTAATTTGTTTATAACCTTTTAACATAAAATATATGATATTTGGAAAAATTATATTGGAATTACTTTTAGTTTAGAGGCACAGAGAACTAGCTTTAAAACATTGTAGTTTACAATGCTTCAATAATTTGAAACACTTCCCCTTTTATTCACAGTCTACATTTGCAGAACACAAGCATACAATTCTGCTGTACCCAGTGTCCATACATCATGTTAATTCCACCCTGTCCACAGGCCCATATTTGCACTGCGGTGCTTCTATGGTGACTCTCAAAGTTTCTCTTCGAGGTGTGGCAGTTATTTGAACAGTGGACACTGGACGAGGAGCGCAACGTCATGCCACGTCTTTAAAATTCTTAAGTCTGTCCAAATCAAGTGAATTTGGCAACATAAGTACCAGTGGCTGTTATTTATTATTTATTATTTTTCACCTCGTGCAAGCCCGCACCTTCCTAAACTTTGAATACGGAATCAATTCTGAACTTTTGAGATTGAATTTAGCATCACTAGAGTAATAATTGCAATGCATTGTTTTTTTAACATACTGAAAATATACAGGTTAAAACATTTCTGTGTGGAGTTTGCATGTTCTCCCCGTGTTGGCGTGGGTTTCCTCCGGGTGCTCCGGTTTTCCCCATAAGTCCAAAGACATGCGCTACAGGTGAATTGGGTAAGCTAAATTGTCCGTAGTGTATGAGTGTGAATGAGTGTGTATGAATGTTTCCCAGTGATGGGTTGCAGCTGGAAGGGCATCCGCTGCGTAAAAACATATGCTGGATAAGTTGGCGGTTCATTCCACTGTGGCGAACCCAGATTAATAAAGGGACTAAGCCGAAAAGAAAATGAATAAATAACTGAAAAGTTACTGTGTATGAGCCATGTATCACGTTTTCTGTCAGAGCAAAACATGAGGGAAAGTATGGGACATGTTAGTAGAAACTGACTTCATGTTATTGTAATCATAAAGATTTGACGTCTAATTTACTGTTAGGGATGGATGGCAAGTTCATCCAATGCAAGATGAATGGCATGAAGAAAAATATTATTTTTCTGCACAATAGAGGATTAAAAGAAGGTGCAAGTGGGAAGGATACAGAGAGAGAGAAAGAAGGGCTAATTCACTGCATTATTCTCTATCATCCACACCCCACACATCATTCTCTTCTCCTCCGTCCCCTCTTCACACTAAAACCCCAGTGCCAGCAGGGATATAGAGGATGAAAAGAGAGCCTCCATGGAGCAGACAGCCCGGCACTAAGTCCTTCCTGACTTTGTCAGAGTGAGTTATTCATATTGTCCCGCCCTGTCCTGTGTCCTTCATTAATCTGTAATGTGTAGCACCTGCAATTATGCACCGAAAAGCTATTTCAAGTTTGATGCTCTGAATTACAACAGGCTGGAAAGCAGCCTTCATAATATGAGAAGAAAATATTAGAATTTTTACATTAAAAATGTGTTATTGAAATTTTACCTTTGCCAGATGCGGGCCCCTTAGTTTTCCAGTAAAATGAATTGCTGCACAGCTTAAACTGACTTTCTAACTAGAAAATACTTTCAAGCAAACTTCTTTTTTTTGAAGACTGTACTTCTTAAAGAGAAAAAAAAATGTTTTAATACTTCAGATCACAAAGTACTGTTCTGGGAAGAACCTGAAGAATTGGATGAGACACTTAAGTGAGTTTCGTAATCCACGTGAATTTCTCTGAAATGTCCTGATGCACCTTAAAGTGGAAATAACAGGACAGCAGCCTAATCTCTTCCACTTGAGTTCTGCTCTCCACAAATCAATGACGGTAGAGAAGCTTGTGTGTTCCAGATGAACAAACTACAGCAGCGTTTCATAGGCGGCTCTACAACATTGGCTGTCCTTGTGAAAACTGCAGAATTTCCTGACTGCACATCACAAAAAAATATTATTCCACAGTGACAATGGTTTTATGGCAAATCAGAATATAACGGATCAGGTCTTTTTTTAGCCTTGCTGATTTCTTCTAAAGGGCATTAGGAGAAATGACCTTATGTATACCAGAATCAACCAACCAAAATTAGGAGATGATACCCTTCATCATTTGACCTTCAGCATACAGGGTGGTTGATGTTTGTCTATAGTGACAGGCCATCACATCCGACAGCCCAACCGTAAGGCCAGTAAAGCAGCATTCACAACCTACACAATTATTAAAATGTATGCAAATTATAGAAATAAATATAACATTTAACACATGAAACAACTACTAGTAGTTTAGCTGTGGAAAAGAAAGATTCATCATCACATTTTTTACATATAGTTTTGTATGTTTATATAAGAATATAGATATTAAAAAAACTGTGAGGTTTGGAATATATAAGTGGTGCTGAAGTGGAGAATTATAGCTCAGTGCGGGTGGGGGGGGGGTCTTTTTGAGAGAAAAGATATGTATTATAATTGAAATCTACAAACTGATAACATGCTATAAATGAAACTCTTAAAACTTTTTATGAAAACCCAAAAAGCACAATAGGGAAATAGAAATAAATTCAATAATAATAATAATAATAATAATAATAATAATAATAATAATAATAATAATAATAATTCATTCATTCATTTATTTTATTTTCAGCTTAGTCCCTTTATTATTCTGGGGTCGCCACAGCGGAATGAACCGCCAACTTATCCAGCATATGTTTTACGCAGCAGATGCCCTTCCAGCTGCAACCCATCACTAGGAAACATCCACACACACTCATTCACACACATACACTATGGACAATTTAGCTTACCCAATTCATCTATACTGCATGTCTTTGGACTGTGGTGGAAACCGGAGCATCCGGAGGAAACCCACGCCAACACGGGGAGAACATGCAAACTCCACACAGAAATGCCAACTGACCCAGCCGAGGCTCAAACCAGCGACCTTCTTGCTGTGAGGCGATTGTGCTACCCACTGCGCCACCGTGCGACCTAATAATAATAATAATAATAATAATAATAATAATAATAATAATAATAATAATAATAGAGTCTGTCAGTGACTTGCACAAACATGCATGAAACCTATCCATGTATTTCACATTTCATAATAATAACCTTACATTCTTTAACCTTTTGTTTTTTCCCAGCTGATTTATGCCCCAGTCTGCATGTAGATGCTTTATATTGATTGCTAATACACAAGATATGACGATTTGGTTAGTGGGTTTAGTGTTCCATGTAAGGTTATATTTCAGCACTTTTGAAATGGACAGTGACTGCTAAGTAGTATATAGAAAGTGTTTTTGTGTGATTATGTTACGTGCTTTTTTATGGGTGTAAACAAACATTTGCAACCTTGCACATACAGAACCCTCTTAAGAGCCAAGATACATCATTATTGGGAACCCCAGCCATAAACAAATAAGGAATTTTGAACAAATTTTGACTTTGGGTTGACTTTCACTGTAGCAGTGAATTGAAAAGCTTGATCTGCTGAAGATGTCTGTCTGCACTTGTGTGTGTTTGTGTAATTTTTATGTATAAATTAGCACACTGTGGCTAATTATTGTGCTAATTAGCTCAGTCTAGCACAGCTGGATTGTTAATTGCTCCCCTGGTTGCAGCGGCCTGTTGTGTGACAGACCTGTCCTATAAATCAGTTTGAAGGAGATGCCGGTTTCTATAAAAGCTCTCTTTGGGACGCAGTACATCACGTTTCTATGATATCCACACCTAGATCCCAAAAGATCTTCCAGATTTTGATGCCCTTTAATCACTTCCTTCAGAAAAACACATGACTCTTCACCCAGATGTTTAAACATTCTCTCTGAAGTTATACCGTTCATCCGATGGGCTTGTGTGATAAACCTCCCCTGTTGGCTTTTAATCTATTTTTAAAGCGAAATGAGTGTGCGAAGCCTCTCATGAATCATAAATCTCTGTTTTCTCAGTATATTCAGTATTATTCTGTAGTATTTTGGCAAGTTCAGTGATTGCACAGCCTAGAAGGTTTTTGAAAGATGCAGTTATTAAAAAAGGACAGAAATAAAAACATCATACAATATCAGAGCCGTAAATAGCAACCGTGGAGAAAAAGGAGGCTGCCTACTTTTAAAAAATTGCACTGATGAAAGTGTTGTTTTTATTTTCATAGCATATTGAATGGAATGAATCCCCATGCTTCAGGTGTGTAGAGTTAAAATAACACTCGTGGCCACTTTGTTATCCCTTCAGCTATTTCCATGATTCCATAAATAAATAAAATATAAATAAATAAAAAAACAGTTGCACAGTTGAAAATACCAAATACGACATTTTGGAATTGCTCTTTTTACCCACACTGTATGTTAGTTAACCTTCAACAAATCAACAGTTAGCTCAAGTGTTGCCAAACAAGTATAACCGACCCAAACTCAACATCGCTTTTGGTCTCTACAGCTCTTGTACCACAAAAGTTTCTGTTTTTGAAGCATGTTAAATCAGTGCAAATGTTAGTAAGTTAAATTTAGGAACATCTTGGAGCCCAAGATCGTCAAAGCCCAGCTGATCACAGGCTTCCTGCGGCTGGCTTCTGTTCGCTCAGCGGTAACCATGCTCAAGGAGCTAGGGCAGATTTTTAGCTTTAGCATGTGGGTGACTGGTCAGTTGGCGTCCTACACACACCCCTAGAGAGGGACGTTATTGAGAAGACATTTGGGGACCAAACTTGACTCAATTTATTGTGCTGCCAGTAACTTTTTTTTAAATCGTCCCATGTATTAGATGATAAAAATAAAAAAGGAGTTTATTTCTGCTTAAATCACTGAAGTTTCATCATCACAATGCTTATTCAATGTAACTAATTTGATGAAGTCAGAAGACAGACATAATAAATAAATAAAAGAAAACAGAGAGTGGAGATTTAAAAAATGAAAAAGAAAAGACCTTAGACAGATCTCATACAGACACAAACAAAAAAGGCAGTTGTGGATGAAAGGTATTGAAAATGTATGAATGTTTTGAATGATCAATAAATATGTCTCAGTCAGACTATACTGTAGATGGATTTAAGAAAGAGTGAAAAGATAATTCCAGCTGTATTCAGTTTAAAGTCACTAAAGGCTTCAGTAAACAGTGGCATTGGAAAACAGATAAGCACTGTCATCTCTCAAATCGATGTCCGAAGGCTGTGACATCACAAAAAGCTTCAACAAATGTCATCTCTTGGGTTTAGATTCACACAAAAACAGACTAGAGTGTCATTAGACTGTGTTTGCTGAGCTTATACAAACATTATGACAAAGAGTAAAATCAGAACAAAAGAAACCAGATATAACAATTTACTGATACACTACCAAAATAAAAAGAAAAGCTCAAAAACTCTATACCAGATGGTCGGTAAAATTTCAAACTGTAGAGTCTGCAAAGCCAAATGTTCAACCAAAGTGACCCAAATGTGGCCCTGGTGGAATTCATGTGATTTTTATGTCTGCAGGCTGATTTGTTGATGTTCACATTTTAAGATCTTGAAAGATTCGTACTCTTTTAAATGCATGGAATATTGAAAACAGAGCAAAGGTGTTACTCTTTCTTTCTTTCTCCCGCTTCCCTTCCATTCATGTGCATCTTCTCTCCCTCTCTGTCATCTTTGGACTGACATTAACTTTCAAAGGATCCGGGCTATTGCAGAATGAGAGGTAGTCAAATGTCACTGAGAGTGTTTGATGGACAATACACCTCCTTTTAAATCATTGTTGCACCTGTCTTAAAGTGACAGTTACGTGGAAAACCTCTTCTATGCAGTTCCGCATAGGCCAATGAAGGCCAATTTATATTTCTGGGTTGAGTGCACGCAGTAGGTCTAGAGTAGCCTGATAGCTGATAACTTTTGCTGTACCTTTCAAAAAAATGCAACTACACGTTGTGACGACACATAGTGCAAGATCTTTGATTGGTCAGCTGTGAAGAATGTGGGTGGGGCTGAGAACTGTGGAAGCATTTTCGTGTTTTCATGGAAACGAGTCGAGTCCTATGGATGGACTATTCTGTTTTGTGTTCATTTTATGATTAACGTTGTTGGAGGACTCACTACTGGCAATGTAAATCCACATTGATTTGCTAGAGAAATTAGGTAACTTCTCAATTGAAGACCAAGTTTAGGGAAGAGACGTGTGGCTTAGAATCAAGATCTCGACAGAACAACATCCACATTTGTTTTTATAAAAGGTGTTGAGAAGGGCAAGCTTACAGAATTAGTAACAAACTTCTAGAGCAGGGACTTTCAATAGGCCAGTGCAAATGCACAGTGCACCAATCGCCACAACTATCAAGAGATGACAGACCTTGGGTTTTTTCGAGTCTATCATTAACAAGTGAAAAAACATATTCTACACCTGGCAAGACTGAAATCCTTGCAATACAATGGCGCCAGGATCGTCTCCTAAAGAGGATTCAGCTGCGGTATCGGAGTGCCACCAGTGCAGAGCTTGCTCAGGAATGGCAGCAGGCAGGTGTGAGCGCATCTGCACGCACAGTGGGCGAAGACTTTTGGAAGATGGCCTGGTGTCAAGAAGGGCAGCAAAGAAGCCACTTCTCTTAAAAAAAAAAAAAACATCAGGGACAGACTGATGTTTTGCAAAAAGTGTGGCGAATGGACTGCTGAGGACTGGGGCAAAGTCATATTCTCAAAGGGCTACATACAGTAAGTTTGACAAAATACAAAAGAAATGCAGGGGACATGAAGTGAGATGTGAATTTGTTTTCCCTCAAAAGTTCATCGTGACTGTTAAAGGCAATTGATCTTCTTTGAATCACCTGTGACGGAATAGTCATATCTACACTAGACACTGAATAATAGGCTAAAAACAAACAAGTTCATTAAAAAACATGTTTGACTAACTGAAAAAATATAAGTGATCATTTTAGTTGTATTTTGTGAGATATACTGTGACTATTTCAATATAAGAATCACAAGGGGCATCAAGGGTGAGTTGACAGATGCAAATGACTAAAGTTGTTGAATGTTACAGGTTCCCACATCTTTCTTCCTTGAATGACTGCAGGTTTGAACTACTTCTACAGTTCTACCTCGTCCTTGAATGCATTTCCAGCATAAACTCAGAACATGGTCAAAGAAACTTGACAAAGTGGATAGAAACCCAACTGTCTACAAACGTTTCAGAACACAAAAGGCAGAACACAGAAGTATAAACTCTTATAATGACGTCAGCTACATGCAAGGTATATGCCAAGGGTATGACAATCACTTGACGCAGAAGTATAAATCAGACTTCACTCATATGCATATCCCACCAGACCTGCATGCTTTTATTTTCCTATAGAACAAAAAAAGAGAAACCTTTAACCAGTTCATATATAATTCATTTTTCACACAAAATAGTAGTGCTGTGGTAAAGACTAAATATACCTATGCAAAATCAAGAAATTGTGGCCAAAAGTTTAGAGAATTACATAAATATTGGAAATTGGAAAAGTTGCTGCTTACGTTTTTATAATAGCAATTTGCATATACTCCAGAATGTTATGAAGAGTGATCAGAACTCAATCCTGAAAAAAAACTTTCCATTGCATTTCATTGCTGTCATTAAAGGACCTGCTGAGATCATTTTGGTAATCATCTTGTTAACTCAGGTGAGAATGTTGAGGAGCAAAAGGCTTGAGATTATTATGTCAGGCTGATTGGGTTAGAATGGCAGACTTGACATGTTAAAAGGAGGGTGATTCTTGAAATCATTGTTCTTCCATTGTTAACCATGGTGACCTGCAAAGAAACGCGTGCAGCCATCATTGCATTGCATAAAAATGGCTTCAAAGGCAAGGATATTGTGGCTACTATTTGTGGATACTATTGCACCTAAATCAACAATGTATAGGATAATCAAGAACTTCAAGGAAAGAGGTTCAATTCTTGTTAAGAAGGCTTCAGGGTGTCCAAGAAAGTCCAGCAAGCACCAGGATCATCTCCTAAAGAGCATTCAGCTGCGGGATCGGAGTGCCACCAGTGCAGACCTTGCTCAGGAATGGCAGCAGGCAGGTGTGAGCGCATCTGCACGCACAGTGGGCGAAGACTTTTGGAAGATGGCCTGGTGTCAAGAAGAGCAGAAAAGAAGCCACTTCTCTCCAAAAAAAACATCAGGGACAGATTGATGTTCTGCAAAAAGTGTGGCGAATGGACTGCTGAGGACTGGGGCAAAGTCATATTCTCAGATGAAGCCCCTTTCCAATTGTTTGGGGCATCTGGAAAAAGGCTTGTCCAGAGAAGAAAAGGTGAGCGCTACCATCAGTCCTGTGTCATGCCAACAGTAAAGGATCCTGAGACCATTTTTGTGTTGGGTTGCTTCTCATCCCAGGGAGTGGGCTCACTCACAATTTTGCCCAAAAACGCAGCCATGAATAAAGAATGGTACCAAAACACCCTCCAACAGCAACTTCTTCTAACAATTCAACAATTCAGTTTGGTGAAGGACAATGCATTTTCCAGCACGATGTAGCACCGTGACATAAGGAAAAAGTGATATCTAAGTGGCTCGGGGACCAAAACGTAGAAATTGGCCTGGAAACTCTCCAGATTTGAATCCTATTGAGAACTTGTGGTCAATCCTCAAGAGCCGGGTGGACAAACAAAAACCCACTAATTCAAGATTTGGCCCAGAAGTTGATTGAGAGCATGCCCAGTCGAATTGCAGAGGTCCTGAAAAAGAAGGGCCAACACTGCAAATACTGACTCTTTGCATAAATGTCATGTAATTGTCGATAAAATTCTTTGAAACGTATGAAGTGCTTGTAATTATATTCCAGTACATCACAGAAACATCTGAAACAAAGATCTAAAAGCAGTTTAGCAGCAAACTTTGTGAAAACTAATATGTGTGTCATTCTCAAAACTTTTGGCCACGACTGTAGATTAAGTCTAAGTCAAGCATTTGAGGGATTGATTTCATAAAAAGACCAAGACCAAAGCCCAATGAGACCAAATCAAACACAAAACCAGACCAGCACTCCTCAATTTTAGCTTGAATCATGCACATTGGACTTCTGTTTTAAATCAATGGGTGAGTAATTCACTTCATTATTTGCTTAATCAAGCCAACTTTGAGATTTTGTTCAGATAAATGTTTAGAATGCATTATTTGCAATGGTGGTAATGCTAGTGTGGAAAACATAACAGTCCTTATGTATTATTTATCAGGTTGCCATAACAACGTCATGCAGTTGATGTTTTTCTGTTATCAAAGTAAATCACTGGAATGGTACACAGTATTTGCACGTTTACTATGGAAAAGCTAAAATGTGTAAAAATACGATTTTGGCCCTGCAAGCTAATGTCAAGCTACAGTCGTGTTGACATTTATATCCTCACGCAGACCTAATCTATGGTGTCAGAGGCCTTAAAATACAGTGCACAAGCCATATGAACTATTTTTATTCAAGTTTGACAGACATTTCTCTCTCTTTCTCTCTCTCTGCAGCTTTGCATCAGATCTGTTTGCAAGTGGAATCCCATGCCGTGTTTGAAAAATACTCCAGGTTATCCGAAGTCAAAGGATAACTAATTCACTCAAAACTACAATTGTGATGAGGCACATGAATGAAATTTGATTGTTGTCAGTAATGTCCAATCTGTCCAAAGCTACAGCAGATGGCATGTTTTCACTAAACAATGACTTATATTTAAATGACTTTCCTCATGTACAGCTAACATATGGCTGCAGAGGACTAAGAGCACAGTCATTTAAACTATTTATACGGGTTTGACTTTTCTGTCTATATTTAAAATGGTTTTAAAAAGCCATTACAAATGACATCACCAAGCTCAAAATAAATAAAGAAAATGCTAAACGTCTCAAAGATTGCTCTGACAATTGTTTACCACAAAAATAGCATCTGTAGTTAGCCGCAAATAATCTTCCATAATCACTGATTCATTCCTGCTAGATCATTTACTTGGACTCATATAATTGAACCCACCATAATAAACGTCTGCCAAGCTCTACATCCAACTCCCAGGATAAATCAGTAGGCATGCCAGTGTTTTAAAAGGATAAATAAACAATGTCATAATTTAATCTATCTACTTTCACCTCACATCACGGCTCCAGAGCGCAAAACAGACAGCCCAGCGCTGATATGACTGTGGGATATCAAGTGAGTCATGTAATGGAGTTCAACATAGTAATGTAGAATGTCACAAAACCTGCGGCAGTCATACAGAAAACCATCTTAGGGGGAAATAAAAAGTCTAATATTTGAAGAGAAAAAAAATCCATGTTTGATGATAACAAGAACAATCCCATTATAAGATAAGATTCATAAAATAAATGCTGAAATGATGCATTCTATACTGTTCTAAATGATGTGTTTTAGTGTGATGTTTTATAAGAATAAAAGGAAAACATTTCAAAGACGTTTAGGATCAGATTTGATCAGCATATGTACGTATTCTTGTACTTATTCTTATTTTAATCTTTTCTGTATTTAATTGTATTTATTAAGGGTCCCAAGAAGTGCTTTGAAATGTCCATTTTTATTCGATGCTTGACGTAATCTCAAGTTAAAGGGAAAGACAGGGTGGGATATAGGCTGTTTGTCAATATGCGTTCTTAAGCGATATTGTGTCCTTGTGTTCTTGTTTTAACATCATCATTAACCACCAAAGTAATACTTAGGATCGCAAGAACTAAGGACGTGTGAAAAAACCCGGATGTGTTCTTGATATCGATGATGCAACCAATGCAGACTTGAGAAGTCATTGTGCCTTAATAAAGGTAGTGGTAATCACAGCATTTTATATTCACTGTTATTTAGGCTACAGTTCAGAGATATAACTTGTCTATCTCAGGAGTATCCCAAAATGACAAAGTAAACATTCACATGAAAATTGTAATCAAGGCATAAAAGGTGTTTATTTGCTCAAATTCATATTAAAATCAGTTTTATTTGTATTGTGCAAAGTATCTTTGTAAGGTTTTTGTACATGTTGAATATACAGGTGCATCTAAATAAATTAGAATGTCATTGAGAAGATTAATAATTTCACTAATTTAATTAAAAAAGTGAAACTCATATATTATATAGATGTATTACATA
>CAIGQW010052196.1:0-13014 GCA_903798125.1 Danio choprae | reverse complement strand
TTTATTTATTTATTTATTTATTTATTTATTTATTTATTTATTTATTTTTAATTTTATTATTTAATTTTATTTTATTGAAGTTGCACGTCACCTGAGGACATTCAGGAAAATTAACATCTGCTCAAATAAAAATGTAGCAATCATTAAATTCTGTCCCAATGTTGATCTAATTGTAAAGCTGTATGACTAATTACCGAAATATGATTACCATCATTAAGAATGTTCAGTTAATGCCTTATGTGACATCCAATGCAGTATTAAAACATGTCGATATGGAAATCCATAACAGGATTGACCATTATAACCTCACAGTGGCTTAAATGGACCTGCTGCATTCTGGGAAACAGCCCTACGGCACGTTAAAAACACAGGAAGTGTTAAATAGCTTTCTTGAGTAAACATTATAATGTGGTGAATCAATCTGCATCAGTTTAACTATAATGCATGCATACTTACACTCACGAGTATAAGCACATCTTGCCATCTTACATTAAGGCAAAAAATACTGAAGGCTAAGAGAAAGAAACCCTGCAAACACTCACAGCGCATTAGCATCAGGCTTGCGTTGGAAATAATCAGTGGCATTCACAGTAAAGTGTACAGATTTGGTAACTATTGTTATATAATAAACTAAACGAATATAATTATTCATTCATTCATTTTCATTTCGGCTTAGTCCCTTTATTACGAATATAATTAATGATATTACAATTATAGGGCTGCACGGTGGCGCAGTGGGTAGCACGATCGCCTCACAGCAAGAAGGTTGCTGGTTCGAGCCTCGGCTGGGTCAGTTGGCATTTCTGTGTGGAGTTTGCATGTTCTCCCCGTGTTGGGGAGAACATGCAAAGTCCAAAAGACATGCGGTACAGGTGTCCAAAGACATGCGGTACAGGTGAATTGGGTAAGCTAAATTGTCCGTAGTGTATGTGTGTGTGAATGAGTGTGTGTGGATGTTTCCCAGTGATGGGTTGCAGCTGGAAGGGCATCCGCTGCGTAAAACATATGCTGGATAAGTTGGCGGTTCATTCCGCTGTGGCGACCCCAGATTACTAAAGGGACTAAGCCGAAAAGAAAATGAATGAATGAATGAATGAATATTATAATTATATATAATAATAATGACTTCAAGTTTGCATCTTGTTTTAGTCCAAATATCTAAAAATTAAACGCATTTTCAAGACAAGTCAAAAAAAAAAGTTTTCATAAACAATTAATCAAAATTAAATGAGTTTAAATTAAATAAAGAAAATAAACAAGCTAAATAATCTTTAATCTTTTTTTAATTCATTCATTCATTTTCATTTCGGCTTAGTCCCTTTATTAATCTGGGGTCACCACAGCGGAATGAACCGCCAACTTATCCAGCATATGTTTTACGCAGCGGATGCCCTTCCAGCTGCAACCCATCTCTGGGAAACATTCATACACACCCATTCACACTCATACACTACGGACAATTTAGCGTACCCAATTCACCTATACCGCATGTCTTTGGACTTGTGGGGGAAACCGGAGCACCCGGAGGAAACCCACGCCAACACAGGGAGAACATGCAAACTCCACACAGAAACGCCAACTGGCGAGGCCTGAACCAGCGACCAGCGACCTTCTTGCTGTGAGGCGAACGTGCTACCCACTGCGCCACTGTGAGGCCTCATCTTTTTTTAATTTAAAATTACAAATGCATTTGACGTATACCTTTGGCAGATTATATTTCTTGTTTAAAAAAATAAATATTGTTTAATTTACATTATTTTAGTAAGCAAATCTATTATGTTTTATTGTTTCGAAAATGCTTTTTGATTTAGCAAATTTTAGATATTTGGACTAAAAACAAAGCTTAAAAATCAAATGTTGCAGCGTATAAATCACAATTATGAACAATGTTTTGTAAACGTTGCAGAGAAAAAATAAACTATTACAAATAGCAAATATTGTATTTTTTATGGGGCAGCACGGTGGAGCAGTGGGTAGCACAATCGCCTCACAGCAAGAAGGTTGCTGGTTTGAGTCATGGCTGGGTCAGTTGGCGATTCTGTGTGGAGTTTGCATGTTCTCCCCGTGTTGGCGTGGGTTTCCTCCGGGTGCTCCGGTTTCCCCCACAAGTCCAAAGACATGCGCTATAGGTGAATTGGGTATGAGTGTGAATGAGTGTGAATGGATGTTTCCCAGTGATGGGTTGCGGCTGGAAGAGCATCCGCTGCGTAAAACATATGCTGGATATGTTGGCGGTTCATTCAAGCCGAAAAGAAAATGAATGAATGAATGTATTTTTTATATCACTCAGATATACATAAAAGGACATAAAAAGAACATCAGCCAAGCGTATGATTAATATTTAACCATTTCCTGCATTGAGTTTTCAGTAGAGTGTTGCTCTTTTGATTTAGATGTTCAATTTTGCTTTAAGGTTAAACCAAAATATCTTTACAGGTAATATTCATTCATTCATTCATTTTCTTTTCGGCTTAGTCCCTTTATTAATCTGGGGTCGCCACAGCAGAATGAACCACCAACTTATCCAGCATATGTTTTACGCAGCGGATGCCCTTCCAGCCCATCACTAGGAAACATCCATACACACTCATTCACACACATACACTATGGACAATTTAGCTTACCCAATTCACCTATAGCGCATGTCTTTGGACTTGTGGGGGAAACCGGAGCACCCGGAGGAAACCCACGCGAACACTGAGAGAACATGCAAACTCCACACAGAAACGCCAACTGACCCAGTGGAGGGTCGAACCAGCGACCTTCTTGCTGTGAGGCGATTTTGCTACCCACTGCATCACCGTGCTGCCTTTACAGGTCATATTCTGGCTTAAAATCACTATTACTTTTCTGCTTCTTCTTTATTTTCTTACAGTTTAGTAAGGCTTGGCATTAGTCCTTCTATACAAATTTCCCATTCTATGTTGATTACTATAGAAACATTATTTAACCCTTTATTTTAAGGTATCATTATTACACGTAAGCCCCGGCTGGGTCAGTTGGCGTTTCTGTGTGGAGTTTGCATGTTCTCCCCGTGTTCGTATGGGTTTCCTCTGGGTGCTCCGGTTTCCCCCACAAATCCAAAGACATGCAGTACAGATGAATTGGGTAAGCTAAATTGTCCGTAGTGTATGTGTGTGAATGAGTGTGTATGGATGTTTCCCAGTGGTGGGTTGCAGCTGGAAGGGCATCCGCTGCGTAAAAACATATGCTGGATAAGTTGGCGGTTCATTCCGCTGTGGCGACCCTAGATTAATAAAGGGACTAAGCCGAAAAGAAAATGAATGAATGAATTATTACACGTTTAATGTACTTACTATAGATACAATGAATTACTCATAATTGCATGCAACTAACCCTAGCCCTTACTCTAACCCTAACATAGTAAGTGCATTTATTTCATCAATATTATTCAGCAGTTAAATGAACAGATACGCCATAACAAAGACACCCTAAAAATAGAGCATAACCAAATATTTGGAAAGTCGTGTTTTACTTGAGGGACAAGCACGTAATTGTAATGCATGAAGTGAACTCTGTCTGTAAAACACTGCATGTTCTTTAGTTTTATATTTGCATATTTTTGAATATATTGGACCATAGCAAATCACCATGTAAAGTCAGTACAATCAACCATTAAAGATCCCTAATCCTAATAGCTAAACCCAACTTACTATTAATAAAAAGCTAATTGGAAGTTTACCGAGCTAATAGTTTAAGCTAACGATTTGCTAATAAGTGACTTAAAACAATGAATAAGGGATTCCTCAGCGTATAAGAACATTCTGAATGAAGGAGAAAGTAAAGAAATAAACATTTTATAGCTGAAAACTATCACATGCTTGTATAAACAGAACATATTTGAAGGGATGCTATACAGTTAGCGTTACAGTTAGCATCCATGCTGTGATGTCTTCATACAGTCATATCACTGTCAGAGCAATTTAATAACAATAAAAAAAGCTTCCTTTGGTGTCTTTTATTCGCTTGATCAACTCGCACAGTGAAATTCACAAACACAATAATATAAGTGCCTTTCATTCTCGGGGAAAACTCAATCAGATCTGTGCGAGATAAAGAGCTTAGGGACCCTGAGACACAAGGTATGGATATTAACCGGCGTTGCGGTGAAACGACAAGCTCATCCTGGGCTTTGCTTGGCAGCTCAAGCGTGATGCTGTAATGTATTTGATTACCTCAGCGAGGCTGTCGCTCCCATTCGTTTCCATGTCGAACACATGCTATGCACATAATGAGCAAACTGAAGAATAATGACCAGAGGAACCACCTCACAGCAGATGCTACAAAGAGGCAAAGCTCACTGTATGCTAACAGTGCTACAACATCACATGGGGCATCAACACCCACGATGCTAGCATCATATGAAGCCTCAACACCCACTATTCAGGCAAATATACGAAGAATAAGAATAGCTCTTATTAGAATGTCAGTGGTGCAGTTCTGTTTGTCGCTGAAGTAAGACGTGGTGTTTGTTGCTCATTGGTAGGTTAGAATGAAGATATTTGAAAACACAAACGACTAACAACTTTTATTTAACAGAAGACTCCTTTTTTTGTTGGGGGGGGGGGGATCTACTCATTTTAATTCTCCATGAGTTAAACAGCTGTGTTTTATCATTTTGAAGCCATTCAGCTGATCTCTTCATCTTGTACTTTTAGCTTAGCTTAGCATATGTCATTGAATCGGATTAGACCATTAGCATCTCTCTCAAAAATGATAGTTTTGATAGTTTGCCTATTTAAAGCTTGACTCGTCTGTAGTTACATTGAACTAAGACTGACGGAAAATTAAAAGTTGCTAGTTTCTAGGTCAGTATGGTTAGGAACTATACTCATTCTGGTGTAATAATCAAGGAACTTTGCCGTCGTTCTATGGCTGCAGCAGGTGCAATGACAATATGCGGCACCTGGAAATATTGCCCAGCTATGAAAAATAGGTAACAGCACTGCATAATTAGGCATTAAGGTTAAGATTAAGGTTCCAACAATTTGAAAGTCTAAATAAACTAAACTTTTAATATATTTAATTTAATTTAATTTAATTCAATTTCATTTATTTTATTCATTCATTCATTCATTTTATCCACCATATGTTTTACGCAGCGGATGCCCTTCCAGCTGCAACCCATCTCTGGGAAACATCCATACACACCCATTCACACTCATACACTACGGGCAATTTAGCTTACTCAATTCACCTATACCGCGAGCACCCGGAGGAAACCCACGCCAACACAGGGAGAACATGCAAACTCCACACAGAAATGCCAACTGACCCAGCCGAGGCTCGAACCAGCGACCTTCTTGCTGTGAGGCGAACGTGCTACCCACTGCGCCACTGTGAGGCCTTCATTTAATTTAATTTCATATTTTTTTTATACCCCAGGATTAAATTAAATTAATGATATTTATTTTATAAGCTTAAAAATAAGTATTTATGGGTTTCTTATTTCTTCTTTACAGGGACCAAAAAAGTGTTCACGTATTGCTATAGTTGTTGGTATAGAGAATATTAGGGCCACACACAAACTCGGTGCACTATAACTTTGAACAGAGGTGACCAATTGGCTCTGTCTGTCTATGTGTTATATATCCTGAGGATGGAACAACGATCCACATGGACAGGGTTTAGTTTAATTACTGGATGACATTTCAAGCGAGTATAGTTTAGGTGAAAGATTTATAGGTTTGCCTTGCTGTTTTTAGGGCAGAAAAACTCTTTGGTCGGGAGAAAGAAATAGCCTGCAAGACTCATGTTCAGTCAGAATCACCTCAATTGATGTTTGAAAGTCACATTATTTCCATAATATGGCATAATTCACAAGTCAATTACATGAGTTGCTTAGATATGAGCACACTGGGATGTCAGTGGAAAAGCAAGTCATTTCAAATCAAGTTATTACAAGTTATTATTATTTGGTAGCACAATCGCCTCATAGCAAGAAGGTCGCTGGTTCGAGCCTTGGCTGGGTCGGTTGGCATTTCTGTGTGGAGTTTGCATGTTCTCCCTGTGTTGGCGTGGGTTTCCTCCGGGTGCTTTGGGTTAGCTAAATTGGGTTAGATAAATTGTATGTGTGTGAATGAGTGTGTATGGATGTTTCCCAGTGATGGGTTGCAGCAGGAAGGGCATCCGCTGCGTAAAACATATGCTGGATAAGTTGGCGGTTCATTTCGCTGTGGCGACCCCAGATTAATAAAGGGACTAAGCCGAAAAGAAAATGAATTAATGAACCTTGTTTTCCGTCTCCCTCTGAAATAGAATATCAGTTATTTCCATAAACCAGGAACATTCATTATGATTTTAGGGTCAGTTTAACGTGTGAATAATGGAAATGACCCCACCATTTTTTATCACAATAAAACAAATAAATTCCACACTTTTTGCCTGAACGTTGTGTTCACAATATGTTGAGGTTTTCTTGGAGCAATGTTTATAAACTACAAATACTACTATGAACTTTTGGTATTAAAAAAGGAACAAAGATATTATTTTAAGAGTACTCATTCATTCATTTCGGCTTAGTCCCTTTATTAATCTGGGGTCGCCACAGCGGAATGAACCGCCAACTTATCCAGCATATGTTTTACACAGCAGATGCCCTTCCAGCTGCAACCCATCACTGGGAAACATTCACACACACTCATTCACACACAATAGGGACAATTTAGCTTACCCAATTCACCTATACCGCATGTCTTTGGACTTGTGGACCACGCCCACACAGGGAGAACATGCAAACTCCACACAGAAATGGCAACTGACCCAGCCGAGACTCGAACCAGCGACCTTCTTGCTGTGAGGCGATCGTGCTACCCACTGTGCCACCGTGAGGCCCTATTTTAAGAGTACTGTCCCAGTGATATGCTGTTATACCCCTAAATTAATGTATTTATTTGTTTATTTGTTTATTTATTTAGAGAGTATATTTGAGTATATATTCATTCATTCATTCATTTTCATTTCGGCTTAGTCCCTTTATTAATCTGGGGTCGCCACAGCGGAATGAACCGCCAACTTATCCAGCATATGTTTTACGCAGCGGATGCCCTTCCAGCTGCAACCCATCTCTGGGAAACATCCATACACACCCATTCACACTCATGCACTACGGACAATTTAGCTTACCCAATTCACCTATAGCGCATGTCTTTGGACTTGTGGGAGTATATATTTATTTAGAATAATATTTGCTCTCAAGTTGCCTTCTGAAACTTTTGCTGCATCAGTCGAACGCACCTAATGACAAACTCTGGGTTAAACCAAAGTTAACAGAGACAGTTTATTTACAAAGCAGTGTGAAACAACTTAACCTGATCTTAACCAGGTTGGATTTGTTTGGATTTGTCAACCCAAACTTGCTCTGCAACCCGGAGTTTTTGTGCAACATGTCTTATGCTAGTTTTCTAAATGTAGGGTCGTCTTTTTAAAGTGTGCAATTGTTTTCAAGAAACCGCACAGCTAATGTAATTCCACCCAGGTCTTTGCTGCAGTACAATTCAATAATGCTTCAATGCTTCACCAAATCACATTAGTTATTCCTTAAAGCCTACAAAAATGAACCAAAAGATGAACCAAGAGCCATTAAGACTAAAACAAAGCAAATTAATATATTTCAAGCAGCAGATCAATGATGTCAAACTATTTCCATGTATTGTTTTGTTTTGGGGGGGTTTTTTGCCACAAAATGACACATTATTATGTACGGAGAGAAAATGTTCTGCCTTTCTCTCTTCCATTAAGAGTCGGAGTCATTGTGCTCCCAAAAAACATCCTGGTTCCATTGTGGTTCCATTGTTACCACCATAGTTTAAACACTTCTGTGTTTCCAGAATCTATAGTTCCAACAAACATTTCCAAACAGCATCGCAAACCTGCGGTTTTAAGGATTATTTCTTCCCAATAACACATATGTAGCCCTGGACCTCAATGAAAAGATAATAATAATAATTATTATTATTATACGTGAAGCTAAATAAATAAACTATCCATTAGGGATATGCTATTAATCAATTAGAACTTAATGGGATGGTTCATCCAAATGTAAAAATATACTAACTATTTACTCACCCTCGAGTAGTTTCAAACATTTATAAGTTTCTTTCGTCTGTCAAACATAAAAGAAGATGTTTTAAAGAAAGCTGGAAACCACTGACTTCCATAGAAGGAAAAACAAATACTTTGGAAGTCAATGGTTATAGGTTTCCAACATTTTTCTAAATATCTTATTTTGTGTCCAACAGAAGAAAGAGACTTAAACAGCATTGAGTAAAGCAATGAGCAAGTAAATGACATTTTTCATTTGTGGGCGAACTGACCATTTAAGCAACAAAGCTAATGGACAGATCACGTCAGATTTTAATGTTGATTTAAAATATGTAATTCAATTGTGAGTTCAGAAAGTAGCTTTTTTATTTTTTATTTTAGTAATCCCCAACTCATGCATAGGACTTGGGCGTTGATGAACTGCTTGGAGGCATTGCAAATATGGCCGCAGAGTGAACAGACTTTCCTTTAAATGGGCTTTGACTGTATAGGCTCAGTGGAAATGAGGCATTTAAGGTTTGAGTGAAATCAATTATGTTGAATCAAATAAATGATGAATTTCTGTCACTAGTTGGGTGCCAGATATTCCCCTCACAGACCAGCAGAGCTCTCTCTCTCTGGAGTTCCAACTTATCCCGAACTCCATATCCCACAAACCCATGCTGGACTCTGATTGCTGTGCACCTGAAGCTCGTTCACACACACACACAAATATAAGCCACACTCACCACTCATTCTTTGCCAAGTCTTGTTTTGCACTCAGTTCTAAGCGGTATCATGTACATTCTGACTGATTCCTTGTTGTCTATTGGAATGTTTAAGATTCTCTGCTACCAACCTCGACCCTGTCTTCTCTCTTATTGTGATTGTATGCTGCCGGCCTCGACCGCAGCCTGTATTATTGTTTCTGCTTAATTGCTGCCTGTCCATGACCTAGCCTGGTATTCCACCACGAGTGAGTGTGCATCCCTATCATTGTTACTTGTTTCACGGTGCTCTGTTTATCCTCCTGTGTACAGTTTAATAAAGACGTTTTCTGTCACACCAATCATTATGATTACTAATGTGTTTGTGATTAAATTGTTTATTGGTGATTAAACAGTACAGTAACACTACGTTTTTGAACATTCAACAGATGATGAAGAAACTTGAAGGGAAAAAAACAAATGAAGGTAAGAATTCAAAAGGTGTTTTTCACTAAATTCACTGAATCTCAAGATGCCATGATTACAAATCTCTCCTTGTTGTTATAATTAGCATTTCAGAAATTGACACTTAGTACATGCAGATCTACCACAGGAACAATGAACTGATTATCTGAAGTACTGAAACAAATGAATTTTGACATACAAGTTAAGCACAACAACAGAAGCAACAAACAGCATGGGCAATCTAATTATTCGTGCTGGGGAAATGAAACCGAACTGAAGCTTGCGTCAATCCAGTTCACCTGCTATTATTGCTGGGTTGTTTCATGCATAGTAAACAGAAAGTCTGCACATTGCCACTATTGCTCTCTAAATATATAAATAAAATAAATTCAACCTTCATCTGGGTGGATAGATAGATAGATGGGTATGATATCACTGTCACCACATTACACCAGAAAACAATAGATCTCCTAATAATGCAGACAACCAATAAAGTGAGGAAAACAATGCATACAAAAAAAAATGTATACAAAGTTTATATTGTAGAGTAACAGATAAGCATCATCAGAAATATTTAATTATGTTTCTGAAAGTTGTAACTTGTTCGACCTTCATTTCATATTAAAGTCTAGATTCAATTAGCAAGTGGTCTTCATTGTCAATCCAGCCGGTAAAATGTATTAACAGCTTCCTCTCTGAGATAAACATCTCCAATAATCTGGAGACTTTAAGGTGCGTTGCCGCCATGTTGTTTCCCCGATCTGATGACATCTTAATTAAACACCAAGCGACGTGTGAGACAACAAGAGATAATCAAGATGAAACCAATTTACCCGCGTCAACGGTAGTTACATATCCGGTGATAATGAAACCTTTCTCGATAAAAGCTCAGAGAAACATCCTGGAGCATGTAATCTTCCACTGGTAATTTGACATGCGGTCAAGTCACCGATTACAGTAGTCAAATGCATATATGCAGGGCATCCATAAATACATGTAAATAAAATAATTGAGATCATGAAAGTTGTCATGCAAATGTGTTGATTGGTATTTAGTTATACTTTACAATAAGGTTCAATTAGGCAATGTATTTACTCGCATATTCATTAATCACAGTTCAACATTTACTAATGCGTTATTGAAATCCAAAGTTGTCCACTGTGAGAGACTAACAATGAATCCCTTACCTGGGGTCACACGTTATTTTAAGGTACAATTCTTGCTATTAACAAACCATTAACTAAGACATTCAGCTGACTAAAGTACTAATTAGCTGCTAATTTAGCTAATAGCTATAGTAAGGCAGTAGTAGGGTTTAGGCATTAGGTAGGATTAGGGATTTAGAATAAGATCATGCATTGAGTACCAATAAACAGTCAATATTGAATTATTAAGCAGGTAGGCCAGTAGTTAATAGTGGCAATTGGGACTTAATGTGAAAAACTGAAATATAGAAAAACACTTTAAAGATGTTGTTATTTAGGCATCTAATGCAGAAATAAATGTGGTTTTGCGTTTGTTTTACACTTTAGGAAGTTTACAAGTAATTTTACTCACTGTCTGAACAAAAGTATACAACATCTATGACATCTATAAAATATTAAAAACAAAAAGAGGTACTTATTGTGTAGACCTTTAACAGCATATATGTCTACAAGCAAATCATCACATAATAATAATAATAATAATAATAATAATAATAATAATAATAATAATAATAATAATAATAATAATAATAATAATAAAACAAGTCATACAGTGCTCTCACTTAAATTAATATTTTCTATAGGATGTTTTACAATATTGTATTTGTGCATATACATTAGTTTAGTCAGTACTGAAGCCATATCTGGAGCTAATCTAACAAAATAACTTACAATAATGGTTAAAAAATGAGTAGCCCAAATTTATATGTTAGAGAAAAATATTAAATACAATTTCCAAAAATAGCAAAAATCAAGAGAAACAAAAACTATATAAAATTTTGTTGAAATGTTGTAGTTTGTACATTTTTTTGCAATATTTTGCATAAATTTCAATTATTATCTTTCCATTTCTAAAGACGTTCTGTGACTAAAATGTAATTTTAATAAAATATATGTTTAATAAATCTGTTTTGTTCAAATGCACCAATATATATTACTCATATTCACTGAGAAATGGAGAAAAATATTCATTTTCAAAATGGGTTGTAGTCATATATGCTGAGCACTGATATATATATATATATAAACCTACATTCAATGAAACATCAAACTCTAATGTGGATAAAGAACCATAGTAATGTCAACTTACTGTTAAACAGGTTACAGATTTTTACGGTAGCCTTTTTACTTTCCTTTTGTTGTCTCTAAAGTGAAGTAACTGCACATTGGCTAAGAAAAATGTTTATTTTAGAAGAAAATTCCTGATGACACATAGAGGTCAACAGCTTAATATAAATTAATATTATAATATAAAATGTTCATACTGTATTTACAAAATGTGTTGAAATAAATGTTTATTGTGTGGAGTTTGCATGTTCTCCCCGTGTTGGCGTGGGTTTCCTTCGGGTGCTCTGGTTTCCCCCACAATTCCAAATACATGCGGTATAGGTGAATTGGGTAAGCTAAATTGTCCGTAGTGTATGAGTGTGAATGGATGTTTCCCAGTGATGGGTTGCAGCTGGAAGGGCATCCGCTGCGTAAAACATATGCTGGATAAGTTGCCGGTTCATTCCGCTGTGGCGACCACAGATTAATAAAGGGACTAAGCCAAAAAGAAAATGAATGAATGAATTAATGTTTATTTCTGTAGTCTTTAAAGCGTTAACTTAAAGGGATAGTTCACCCAAAAATGAAAATTGTTATTATTTACTCACCCTTCACTTGTCCCGAACCCATTTGTGTTTCTTTCATCCTTTGAGCACAAATAAAGATATTTTGAAAAAAATGTTGGAAACCATTGACTCCTATTCTTTGTCTACTATGGAAGTCAGCATTTAAAGGTTTTCAGCTTTCTTCAAAATATCTTCTTTAGTATTCAACTTGAAATGGTGAGTAAATTTTCATTAGTACATACATTAACTAATGGAACCTTATCATAAGATGGTAAGGCTATCTTGAATCATAATGAGATGGTGAGCATAAACGGTGATCTGCATGGCATAAATGCATTATTATATATATTTTTTTTGCAATCACGTATCTGAATCCATTCCGACAGGTATTTCATCCAAAATTCATCCAGAGAGGAATGTTTTATTCCTGTTCCTGCACTTGGCTGGCATATCTATGCAGCTGGATGGTTCCTGCACTTTAACGCCTCAGTGATTCAGTTAATGGGAGCTTTAGCGCTCAGATGTTAGCTAAGACGCGAAGAGCCGCTGACCATGCTAATGTAAGGCTGTCTGTATAGTTATGATCTGCTAATCCTCTTCAGTTCCAAGGTTATGATCAGACAAATCAGTGGATTTGAACTGAGCCGATAATCTTTTTTTGTTATTATACAGATAACGCTACAAAAAGAACACCCATGATTAGCACTGATATAAATTGTAGTCCTTCATGAGATCGAATACACCTTGTTGCATAGTCTTATAATCGGGGATAGGAAACATTTTGATAATTTTTTATTAATTTATACATTTTTAATTCTTTTTATTATTATTTTTTTTCCTCTACTGATTCTTAGTTTCAAATTTACACTTTGGATTACACTAATGTCACAGAAAACGGTTCTACACACACACACACACACACACACACACACACACACACACACACACATATATATATATATATATATATATATATATATG
>CAIGQW010052190.1:22715-37648 GCA_903798125.1 Danio choprae | reverse complement strand
CCCAAACCAAGGAAATAAGAAACCAGCAGGTGAAACAGCAGGTGGAGGTAATCTGCACTAATGTACTGTCAAATTTTAGCAGCCGAATTTGAACCACAGAATGGGTTTTATTGCCAAGTGGGCTCACACACACACACACACACACACACACACACACACACACACACACACACACACACACACACACACCCACGCGCACTGATATTCTTAAATTAATGTTACCTATTCTGAACATAACCCCCAGGTAGGGGCTGATGCAGCGGATAGTTGGGCTGTGGGTAATTTGCAGGTTGTTCATGCCAGTGATATAAAACCCGCTCTGGTGGGCACTCACCTGTAAAAACAATTCATATAAAGGTAATGGTAAGCACTTGGGGTGTAACTGTATGCCAATATAATAGTTCACTTTATTTACAACAACAACAGCAATATAAACAACTATTGTTGACCGATGTGCTCTACAAGAAAAAAGAGAAGCATTAACACCAGGGACAACATTAACCGCAGAATGAGACCTAACATATCCCAACTAACTGCAATTAAAAGCCGAAGAGTGAAGGTGGGTTTCAGCAACAGCAAAAGCTCGGTTACCTCCATATATACATTCAGCCCAAGCACATTTAATAGTCTCTGGTTGGACGACCTGAGAGACCTTACAGGATTTAGTGATGTATTCTAGAGACTGGTCTGAACACGTCAATCCACAGAAAAGGGAATAGGTTTTAGGTTGCCCAACATACATTTTATTAACACGTAGTTAACAATGCTTAACTGCACTAGGTAAGTGGGTGAAAGGCACTTTGTGTATTTGTGTTTATTCTATTAAGTTGCTGATTTACTGGACCCAAATAGGCAGAAGATTTTGATTTCTTTTCACATTTTAAGTTTTCTTACTAAGTTTAGAGGGGTCTTGTGCAAGTCCACCACTTGATGCATTGGCTTAAATGAGGTTTTCCAGTCTCCATGGTCAGACCATTATTTCCACTTTATCTGCCTACTTCAGGGAACAGAACCAACCCTATTACGTCAGACACAGTAATATTCTAAGATGTGGGTGCCCTTGTGCTAAACGTCATAGTATAGTATCAAACTCAGGTCCTGGAGGGCCGCAGAGCTTAGATCCAGCCCTGATTCAACACACCCATCAGTAGGCTTCAAACAAGCCTAAAGCACTCAATTAGTTTGATCGGGTGTGTTTCATTAGGGAACTAAACTGTGCAGACCTGCGGCCCTCCAGAAACTGAGTTTGACACTTGTGGTATAGACTGTCAAAGCATAACGTATGAAGAAAAGAGAATAAAAAGCAATAACAATATTTCAAATAGTGGAACATTCCAGCAAATCAGCCAGCATGAGGTTAGTGGCAGAATGCTGCTGTAGTTCTAGTTAAATTCAGTTCAGTTAAAACTGCATCTGTGGCCGGTCTCAAGTATAAGATTTATACCGCGATCCTAGACCTGTGAAGAGATGATCCAAAGGTATCCTGGACCAGGCCGTATCCCGAGCTGATGCTGTGGTGGTCATGGAGGAATGGAGTGCATGAGACTGATTCCTGAAAGGCTACAGTGACAAACAAGTCTACGCTTGATCCTGTGGGCCAGCCTGACCTCCCGCCGGTGCCCTACCACACCTGCAGCTTCCACGATGGATGTCCAGCTTCTCCAGCCCGGCGCCTAGACTGCAGCTCCACACAGGAAGTTTGGCCAGAAGAATAATGATGGTGCCCAACAGAGCCTGGTTTCTCTCCAGGTTTTTTCCTTCACTTCATCAATTGGTGACGTTTTTTCCTCCACTGCTGCCACTGGCCTGCTCGGATCGGGACTTGTGGAGCTGCGCTTCGGTGGATTTGCTCTTCAGTGTTTGACCTTTCAGCAGTGAAACTTAAACCACACTGAACTGACCTGAACTGAACTGAACTCTGAAATCTGGACTTTACTAGAACATGAAGCTGCTTTGACACAATCTACACTGTAAAAAGCACTACATATATAAATAAACCTGAATTGAATTGAATTTAGTAGTTAGCACGAGTAGTAGTCTGAATTAGCCAGCTCTTATGCTACAGTTTGACAGATGCTCTATATTATCTCTTTGGTTTTTAAGCTTTTAAAATATTTTGTGTTTTCAATTGACTAATTAATTCTATAAATTAAACAAATTTCAGTGTATGAGTATAGCCTATAAAACAGTGTGTTTATGTGGACCCACCGAAATAGCAGCAGCCGCCACCCATTATTAAACTCCAGCTTGGCCAATTATAATACTTTTCACAGTATATATATATATGCGCTACTGCTAGGTGATATCATAAAAAGAAACCATGGAGTTAATTTCCACTGTTATGCTGATGATACACAACTTTATATCTCGTCTCAACCTGATCATTTGTATGAATTCACGAAACTAACAGATTGTAGAGCTGATATTAAAAATTGGATGACTAAAAACTTATTTTCACTAAATTCAGCTAAGACTGAGGACCCAAGACCTCACATGCAAAAACCCAGAACACTGTCTAACCCTTGATGGATTTTCAGTTCAGTCCTCATCTTCAGTCAAACATTAGGGGGGGATTATTGAAAGCAATCTTTTATTTGAAGGTCAGATTTCCAGAATCTGTACAACTGCATCTTATAAATGCTGCAAACTTCTACATATGCTATCAATGTCTGATGTCTTATTCATGCTTTCATGTCCTCTCGGTTAGACTACTGTAATGCGTTACTGGGCGGTTGCCCTGTTGGTCTAATTAACAAACTTCAGCTAATTCACAATGCTGCTGCTAATAATCTTTCTAGAACAAAGAAATATGATCATATTACTCCAGTTCTTTCATTATTGCATTGGCTCCCTATTAGTTAATTTCAGTCCCTTGTACCCAAGATCTTCTCCTTTCACTCATGACCCAAAGTTCATGACCATATTGAGAGTAGGAATGTAGATTGACCAGTAAATCGAGAACTTTGCCTTTCGGCTCAGCTCCTTCTCTACCCCAACAGACCAGCACATCGACCATTACTGCTGCACCGATCCGCATGTCAATCTCATGTTTCATCCTTTCCACAATCTCACTCGACAAATCCAAGATGCTTGAACTTCAACACCTCGGGAAATCACCTGGAGATGGTATAATGGTAGAGGAAACACTGAGCAGTGTTTCCCCAAGAAATGCAATGTAAGATCAGGCAGCTGCAGCAGAGGTAAATCGAATGCGTATCTTGTTCATACACATATTTGCTCCATAGAACAAAGCTAAATTAGTTTATTTAACTTATTTTACTCATTGTATGCCTTTATCCAGGTCATGTGGCTTGCTCCACTATTCAGGTATTGATTTAACATCGAAGGAACTGGAATAAATCCATGTTTGAGCTGTTTGTTTTGTATTGGTTTTATTGGTTTTGAATCCCTTTAGTCATACCAATAACAGGCTTACCGTAAAATCCTGGCTCTTTTGGTGAAGGAAATCTGCAGAAACTGTCCCCCTGGTTGGAACGAAGAGGACGTGGCTTTTCTAGACTTTCCTCATCCTCCGTCACACATCTTTGGGTGTGTGAATATAAGACAGAGGAATTGCAGTGATGGTGAAGGTTGACTCTTGAAAAATGTTCACTCAGGCCTTCTATATGGGATCTACAGTCTATTTGAAGGTGTTGTCTTGATCTTTGAGGCAAGTAGAAACTGGGCAGGCCTGCAGGACTCTCTGGTCGTTGTGAATCACTTATGGACTGTTTTCCGAAGGTGCTGACCCTTAAATCTTCATGTTGAAGCCCATAGCCACGATCTAGGTAATTCATCCTACTTGTATCATGAACACACCTCTCTGGACAAGGCACTCCACTTTTGCCAGCCTCTGTAAGCTTCTGTGATTTGCACTGCTGGCATGCAGGCCAGGCCAGATTGAGAGAAGATGAGGACATAGATTCATCTGTCTCTACAGGCATACTAAGATGTGGACAGCAGTCTAAGAAAACAAAAAGAAAAAAAACCCAGAGGTTTGTGAGTGACGCCTTAAAAACATCAGCAAAATGTCAACACCTAGGCAGTGGTGGCATCCTGTCATTAAAAGAGGAAAAGATCATACTGCATGGCATATTGTCAGAAAAACACTGTATATAGATTATGTGAAAACAGGCACTACATGCCTGGGTAAATACTGTATGGCTGCTTCCATTGGGATATTCTATTGACTCAAAATAAAGATTTGTTGCTTTCACGGCTATCAGCCAATCAGATTCAAGAACCAGACAGAACTGTTGTGTGTGTGTGTGTGTGTGTGTGTGTGTGTGTGTGTGTGTGTGTGTGTATATATATGTATATATATATGTATATGCATGTATGTGTATATATCTCTCAGTGTGTGTTTATGATGTGAGTATATGTGTGTTTGTATTTGTGCGAGTGTGTGTCTGTGTGAGTGTCTCTCTGTGTGTGCATGTATGTGTTTGTTCGCGTTTATATCTGCATGACTTTGTGTGTGTGTGTGTGTGTGTGTGTGTGTGTGTGTGTGTGTGTGTGTGTGTGTGTGTGTGTGTGTGTGTGTGTGTGTGTATTTATTTATTTAATGCAATTGGCTGTCAGTTGAATTTGTGGGGAAACATTTTGCACTGCTGAATAAATCTATAATGCGCATATACTGCATTCTGCATTATGATGAGCAGTAAACAGATGGCTGGAGGAAAACTGTGCTTCTGTCATTTAGCAACACAGAAAATCTGTAAAGACATAATACTACTGAGCTTACTGGTCTTACTGGTCTCCCTGCATCTCCCATTTTCAGTCACATATACATAGTTTAGCTTAGATACTTACAAATAAGATAACAGTCTGTGTTTTGTTTCGATACTGCTGTTCTTCACCAAGGCTTATTGTATGGCCATTTCCATTTATTCATTCATTCATTTTCTTTTCGGCTTAGTCCCTTTATTAATCTGGGGTCGCCACAGCGGAATGAACCGCCAACTTATCCAGCATATGTTTTACGCAGCGGATGCCCTTCCAGCTGCAACCCATCACTGGGAAACATCCACACACACTCATTCACACACATACACTACGGACAATTTAGCTTACCCAGTTCCCCTATAGCGCATGTGTTTGGACTGTGGGGGAAACCGGAGCACCCGGAGGAAACCCACGCCAACACGGGGAGAACATGCAAACTCCACACAGAAACACCAACTGACCCAGCCGGGACTCGAACCAGCGACCTTCTTGCTGTGAGGCCACAGTGCTAACCACTGAGCCACTCTTTTTCAGCTCCTCATCAGTGTAAATGAATATTATCTGCTTCAGTCTCGACATCTACATAACCAGATGATGAGGATGAAATCAGGGTGGACATTTCAGCAAGACAATGATCCTAAACACAGCCAAGAAAACTCCACACAGAAACGCCAACTGACCCAGCCGAGGCTCGAACCAGCGACCTTCTTGTTGTGAGGCCACCGTGCTACACACTGCGCCACCGTGCAGCCCATTTCCATTTATTTAACCCTTATTATTAAGCTATACCCAGGTATATCCACATTTTTAATATATGGCACTTTCGCAGGTAACATTTGACTTTAAAGGATAGTTCACCCAAAAATGAAAAATGAATGACTATTCACCAACCCTCGAGCAGCTCCAAACCTTTATGAGTGTCTTTCTTCTGTCGAACACACAGGATGATATTTTCAAGACAGCTGGAAACCTGTAACCACTGACGAAGCAGTACTACGAAAGTCGATGGTTACAGGTTTCCAGCATTTTTCTAAATATCATCCTTCGTGTTCGACAGAAGTGTGAAACAATAAAGTGGGGAGTAAAAGATGTGAGAATAGTCATTTTGGGTGAACTGCCCCTTTAATTGACTGCTGGGTGGCAAGTGGGAAAGGAATACAAGAGCATAGGGAATAGCCTTACCATAGCAAGATATAAAACGTCTGAAACGACGCAATAAAACAGTGTATAGAGCATTTACGTTTGGATAAATAGACGAAGAAGTTACAAAGAAAACGTCTATGACTTATTATAAATGTTTATGTTATAAATGTCTGGTCTGGAACATTCATTCATTTTCATTTCGGCTTAGTCCCTTTATTAATCTGGGGTCGCCACAGCGGAATGAACCGCCAACTTATCCAGCATATGTTTTACGCAGTGGATGCCCTTCCAGCTGCAGCCCATCACTGGGAAACATCCAGCGACCTTCTTGCTGTGAGGCGAAAGTGCTACCCACTGCGCCACCGTGAGGCCCTGGTCTGGAATAGACCTTTTCATATTGCATGACTATATGAATATAACCCGGACATGTTCTAAGGAGGCTCGCTGATTAATTATGCTGAATTAATAATGAACTCTTCAGAATAATCCCAAAAGCAGATTTACCTGGAAGAGACTCCATTGCTTGTCTTTCAGGCTGTTCCTGGATCCGGACAGTGATGTCTGATTGGGTAAATAACACAATATCAACTCCACCATAGAAGAAGCATAGCAAGCACGGACGAGGGCTACAGTGAAGCTCAACCCGACACTTACTTTACTTTTATATTTGTTTGTCTTTTAACATAAACATGGACAGTTTGATGACATGGCGGTTTCTTACCTGTTCACAGCCTGTCTCCTGTACAGCTGTAGGCACACCTGCTTTCGGTTTGATCAGGAAGTGTCCTCCTCTTCTCCGCCATTTAGGGGAAGTCCACATTTACTTGATGCAAATATTGCGGAGCAAAATGCCTGAAGCATCCAATCAAGCTGCAGAACCAGAACGCGCAGAGCGCACCTACGAAGGGCACCGCGTCATCATCTGAAAGCCACGCCTACCGTAGTGTGGGGCGGGTACTCCAACTCTTTCTCTCTCTGGGTGTGCAAGAAACTTCCAGGCAGGCGTGTTCAAAGAAGTTGGAGCTAAACTGTGCAGGACACCGGCCCTCCAGAACCGAGTTTGGACCCCCCTCCCCCTGCTTTATTGTAACATGGTCGGTCCGCGGAGCATGTTGTTGTTGTTGTTGTTGTTGTTGTTTTTTGCACACATTATCTTATATAATTATATCCAATATAATTATGTTATTCAATCATGAAATAAAGCACAAAACACTTCACAATCGTTGTAAATTTATTAATAATATACAATAATATACACACCTTGTCCATAAATATAACAATAAACGTAAATATAACAATAAATATAAGTACACGCGAATATAAATGCATACGTACAACAAAAAATTAAGTTGACGTCTCTAATAAAAATGACACATCGCTAGCAGGATAGGTGTGCATGAAAATAAATAATTGATGTAAATATTTATGCAAATATAAAACGCGTCAATAAATATTTAAAAATAATAAACAGCATGAATGAGCAGATCTCTCTTTTAAACTCATATGTTCTGTAGGATGCTGTACAATATTATAGTTGTGCATATACCTTAGATTAATCAGTAACAAGGCCAAATCTGCAGCTCATCTAACTAAATTAAAATGTTTAAAATGTTTTAATCATTTAAATTTTATGTGTATATATATGGCGACACGGTGGCGCAGTGGGTAGCACAATCGCCTCACAGCAAGAAGGTCGCTGGTTCGAGCCTAAGTTGGCGTTTCTGTGTGGAGTTTGCATGTTCTCCCCGTGTTGGTGTGGTCATAGGGTTTAGTAGGGTTTAGATGATTCTGTCCATTTCGGGGTTGAGGAGCTCAGTGAGAAAGGTAAGGGGGGATGAACACGCAGCGCCAGCTTTGGTCTG
This sequence comes from Danio choprae, assembly GCA_903798125.1. Taxonomy (NCBI): domain Eukaryota; kingdom Metazoa; phylum Chordata; class Actinopteri; order Cypriniformes; family Danionidae; genus Danio; species Danio choprae. The sequence goes on along the minus strand of CAIGQW010052190.1, from coordinate 29,918 downwards.
AGAGCTGCTCTGAGGTGGACGGGTCACTTTATTTTCTCTCTCTCTCCACCCCGAGCTAAACAGACACACAGACCCATCACCCCAGTGCATGAGAGGTACAGTAGGTGGCGGTAATACTCCATATGAGTGAACGGCCAATAAACGAAGAAGAAGAAGTAACGCGAACTATCCTGACCCAGCTGCCGAGTGCGAGGAATGCTGCAGCGCGTTCTACATGGATGTGGGAAGGATGGGAATGATAGGGTCGAGTCGTGATTATGTTGTAGAGGCGGGGGAGTGCAAATTGGATTTCTTTTTTAAAATGTAATACATTATATATCTGAGGCGTTGAGATGATAATGTGTTCTTTGGCAGTCACTTGCTGCATAAACTGTCGAGCATTTGCCGCTCCGTGTTTCAGATAATCACGCTGTGCTCAAAGCCGCCACAGTTCTCGCAGATCTGTTCACAGACAAAACGTCGGTCGCCTCGAAGGAAAGTCTAGGATCGACTGCTGTCTTTGCCCTTTTTTGTTGTCGTTGTGGTTTAATTTGTTGCCATGTCATGTTCTGCAGGACAAACATGTTTTCAGTGCGGATCGTCGCGGCGGATTACTACATGAGCAGCCCGATCAGAGAGCTGGACGTCTGCTATTCCGACTTCAGAGAGAGCGATGTCAAAAAGGTGCCCGTGGTGCGGATCTTTGGGGCCACACCAGCAGGTATGCACGCGTGCATTGATTTCTGTGTAAATTCATTTAACTGTTGCAGACATTTGAGTGTAAAGCCACAGTATTGCGCTTTTGCAGGCCGTGAGGCGTTTGATTTTTACATGCAACTAAAAGTTGGGAAGGAACAGATTACTGGGTTATTTTGATCCGTGCGCCATGTTGTCAACTCTGTTCGACCGCCATGTGGACATGTTTACGCGTAGCCTAAACGCTAAACCCTATACGCTTGGCCTTTGCTGCGATGTTTGTTATAACACAATCGGAAAGCACGTCCAAAACCAACTAACAGCATCTGTGAGAATGTTCAGTAGTCTAAGTGTGTTGGTCAAGTAAGCCTGACACTGGATGTCTTCGCCGCGGTTCATGGTTTCTGGGAAGAAAGACTGGATTATTGTTCAAAGATTTTGCTGTCATTTCTCAATACCGAGACGTTACTAATTGACAATAAAAACGTATATTTCTGAACATTGTTGCATTAGTGGCTGTCAGGATTATTTATGCGTGTTTTCTTATGGGTAAACGTTTTATTGGTGCACTATTGTGTTTGCCCCTGTCCTGTCACTGACACCGAAAGCTCCTAAACCCCAAAGCACTTGGCTCAACAACAAAAAAAGAAAAAGATGGAATGTATGCCCTGTGGTAACTTACATTAACCATTTATAATTATTGTTTGCAAATCTCAAACATGAATTAAAGCCTCATGGTGGTGCAGTGGGTAGCACGATCACCTCACAGCAAGAAGGTCGCTGGTTCGAGTCTCGGCTGGGTCAGTTGGCGTTTCTGTGTGGAGTTGGCATGTTCTCCCCGTGTTGGTGTGGGTTTCCTCCGGGTGCTCCGGTTTCCCCCACAGTCCAAACACATGCGCTATAGGGGAATTGGGTAAGCTAAATTGTCCATAGTGTATAAGTGTGAATGGGTGTGTGAGGATGTTTCCCAGAGATGGGTTGCAGCTGGAAGGGCATCCGCTGCGTAAAACATATGCTGGATAAGTTGGCGGTTCATTCCGCTGTGGCGACCCCAGATTAATAAAGGGACTAAGCCGAAATGAATGAATGAATGAACTGAAGCATCATATTTAACTGTGATTTTTTTTGTGTGTGTGAATTATTTATTTCTATTTTCTATATTTGTCTAAGTAACTTTTTATTGTAATATGAATTAGTTTTTATCATGTAATGTTTTTATGTATATCCATTTTGCCATGAAATAGCCATAAGTTGCTGATGTGGCAATAAATAATAATAATAATAAGCATGAATAAAGAAAATCTCAACATTAAAAATTACACTTGAATTCAAGAGAATTTCCAAATGACAAACTACACCAGTTTGTCCCCACTCATATTCGTGTGTGTGTGTGTGTGTGTGTGTGTGTGTGTGTGTGTGTGTGTGTGTGTGTGTGTGTGTGTGTGTGTGTGTGTGTGTGTGTGTGTGTGTGTGTGTGTGTGTGTGCGTGCGTGCGTGCGCGCTTATAGTTATTGTGTGCTTCTCCTCACCGCTCTTCTGTCCATGTTTTGTGCTTGTATTTTCAGTGATGCCATTAGGGTTTTATTGAAATACGGCAGGCTTCAGCATCATCATTAGTCCACTAGTTGAGATTGACAGCTGCTCCTCTAACCAATCATTCAAAGGGAGAGTTGATGTCAGTCCAATGCAACTCACGGCTGTTTTATAGAGAAACAGACCGGTGTCTGAACTCTAAGGTTGCGGTATAAAGTATTTGATATACATATGAAACACTGGCGATAAGACATGTGTCTGAAGGTACAGTATAGCTATTTGAATGTATAAGGTATTTGGCAAATTCTTACCTGAGATAGGTTTGTGTTTATGTTTTATACTTTGGCATTGTAATTGTATGTGTTTTAAATTATGTATTTTTCAAGCTGTGACCTCAATATTATTGACGGAAAAGGTATCCCATATAAGACCACAAGTAGAGAAGAGTGTTGACCAGACTGCAGAAATACAGACCCAGGAGACCTGAACAAACTCTCTCAAACGCTTTATCTGGAATACTATATTCACTTATCCCTTTATTCATTAATATGATCTAATGTCATTTCTTTATTCTTTATAGGCCAGAAAACATGCCTTCATCTGCATGGGATTTTTCCATATATCTATGTGCCGTATGATGGGTTTGGACAGGAAGCTGACCGCTACCTTCGACAGGTTGCCTACAGCATCGATCGAGCCCTGAACATCAGCATGGGAAATCCTTCGTCGAATGTGCAGCACATCTTTAAAGTGGTTCTGGTGACTGGCATGTACGTATCAAAGGCACACAAGCACACACTACGTCTTCCATGGACGGCTATAACCTTTACTCGTTTAATTGACTAGTGATTTTGGTCTTTTATTACTCCAAGATGATTTTGTCAGCACGAGACGCATCGTGATCTGACACAGTATGCCTGATCTGATCTCACCATCTTCATCATTTCCCCTAGACCTACAGGATTGCTCAGTTAAACACTAAGCTTAGTTAACACTTAGTTTAATTAACCCTCTAAAAGCACAACATATATGTGAACAGCGTTGGGAGTAAATATATCAACCAACACGTATTTTATCTTCATTTTGCTGTCAAAATAAAGAAATAAAATGGACAAAGCCCTGCTAACTGAGCATTGAGCAGCTGCGTTTGTCAGGACGGTGCACGCGTTGCTGCAAATACTCATCTTTCGGGTCGAGCGTGTTCATCACAGACTTGTCAAGTGTTCTATATGTGAAAGAAAAGAGCCCGTTTGCAAACACAGGTAGATTTCAGCAATCTTGTTCTTGCTATGGTACTCCTGAATACAATATTAAATCTCTACTTATTAACATTGGCATATTAGACTATTCAGCAGCACAATGCACCAGTGTAGTAAAGATGCTGCTTACGCTTTACTTCAGTTGTAAGGTAATGTATTGTACATTGTACTGTTTTACAGTATCCGGTCTATGTTGAGGTTTACAATAATAAATGAATAATAAATCTGTATAATGGGCTGAAAATACACATGAATGCCTGTTTTTTAATGTCAACGTTACAATCAAACGTGTACATGGTGCATGGTGGTTTCACGCTTTACATTTGATCACGTTTTTCACATGGGTGTGTGTAATATTTGGCCGCCGGTAATAAGGAGGCGGAGAACCGACGAATCTTTAAAAAAAGATATTTATTAATAAAAGGACGGCAGCTCCTCACTGAGACTGCCGTCTAAACCAAAACAAAGAAAACATAACTGTCCAGGCCTGGACCTCTCTCCGCTTCCTCTGCCATCGTTCCTCCTCTTATAGTCCAGAGCTCCTTCCGTGGGATTCGAGGCCGGTGTGCGCTGCAGGTGTATGCACTTACGCCACTTTGGCAATTGAACTATACTGCAACCATGAAGCATTGTATTGGAACGTTTGCTAGCAGACATGTTTATATATTTCTTCTTTTGGGACATTTGGACAAAGAGATATCTGAACATCTCATCTCTTCACAGGCCTTTCTATGGATACCATATGAGGGAAAAAAGCTTCATGAAAATTTTCCTCTACAACCCACAGATGGTCAAAAGGCAAGTCCTAACTTAAAGTTTGAGTGTATATGGACAGGAAGATCCAAAAGGACAAAGACATCTGTGGTGTGTGTCGTGTTGGACAGGCTTGTAAAAATCTGTTAGTTTTTGTATTGTTAACAGTATGACGTATTTAAAGCGTTTGTTTCCATAAAGTCTTTAATTACACTGCAATAAATGTATTTGTTAAAGTTTTTGTCTTGTTTCTAGTACAAATATATACAATATTGGCTAAGCAAAATCTTGTTTTCCCATTGAAATAAGAGTATCTTCAATCTTTACCCCATTGGCAGATTATTTAGCTTTTCTTTTCTTTTTGTTTTAAAGAAACGCCTAATTTTGACTTATTTGTGAAAACAGAATATTTTATGCTGGTCTAGAAAATGCTTCTTGATTTAAAAATTGAGGATATTTGAACTATGAACAAGACAAGCTTAGAAAAGCATCTTTGGCAGTGTATGAAAATACAGGACGAGCACTGTAGGCTAATCCATGCCTTTAAATGTCTTAAATGGATGGAGAATAGGGTTGGGTCGATAGATGATACCATCGCCGATGGCCGATAGACATCACGATGCTGAGCCGGCATCGCGATCCTATGCCCCGCCCCCTTCGCAGCAGCAACCCACTCGCGAAACATACACACGGTCCCGTTTACACTGATACGTCACAGTTTTAAAATGGCATTTTAGAACGAAAACAATCCACGTCCACACTGGCGTTTCATCTAGCGTTCCTGAAAAGATCTCTCCATCCACACTATACCGATGAAAACGCACATCACGTGACCACACACACACACACACACACACACACACACACACACAAACTCTGTCATGAGCTCCAGCAGTCAGCCCAGAGAGCAGTGCACGTCGGACAGTTTATCAAGGATGTACCGCTGGATCACGTCTCTCTATAGTTATTAAAGGTGATATTTAATTAATCTTGTCTCCATCTAATGACTCTTCGGTCTTTTGAATCTATCAGGTAGTGTCACCGCGTCAGTACACTGCTTCAATCTTTCGCTTTCACGCTTGTACTTAGTCATTTTAGCGAAACCTCAGATACTGTTGGTTGGTTCTGGTTCCTGTTGATTCTGCACCTTTTTTACCAACCAAGTGTGTCGACGCCATTATAACGACACCGATCACTCTGCCTATTCATGCCAGAGTCCAGCGGAAACAGTGATTGACAGGTGGTCATTTGTGTGTAACTTATCTTTATTTATTTATGATTTGGTTATGGGTAAAACAAAGGCCATGCGGGTTAGGTAGTTGAAACGGTAGGCTACAAATAATTAATTAATTATGAATTAATTAATTATTCATAACAAAATTAATTCACCGCCACCTACGCGATGTTTCACATTAGCCAAATTGGTCAACATCACCCAACCCTAATGGACAGTGTTTCACTGTTCATGTTCACCAGCACACAAAGCACAGGAATTGTTGTAAACGTTGAGAACTCTGATTGCTAAATAAACCCAATTCTTCACACTACACACTGAGAAAAGCGTAAATATCCAAATCCTCTCCTCAGAAACAGAGGTGCAGATTAACCCTAACCCTAACCACTGAAGCACTGCAGTGCTTCACGTCTGTTTAATCTTTTCTTGCCATTGTTTTTCATTTATTTAATAATTTGCAACCTAATTCATGAAGCGTCTATTGTCAGCTGCTTAACAGTTAACACTTGATAAATTACTTGTCTGTTGCTAAACGAATCTTTGGTGAATTAGTCTGTTGTAGCATTTAGAGGTGTTGTGTTTCTGTGGCGGTTCATCAGGTTACAGTATGCCTGCTTTAGGAATTATTATATGTCTTTATTTTCCCTTGTAGGGTGAGCGAGCTCCTGCAGGTTGGAGCTGTAATGAATAAGAGTTTTCAGCCCCATGAAGCTCATATTCCCTTCCTGCTGCAACTGTTCATCGACTACAACCTCTACGGCATGAACATGATCAGTCTTGCTGCTGTTAAATTTAGAAAAAGCAGCGCAACAGGTAACACACCTGCATGCACATACACAAACATATGACATAGCCGGACTCTTGATTAGCAAAACAATTGTCTACTTTATATTGCCCACAGTGCAATATAGTTCACTTACATAAACAGAGATTTGAGTTTAGATGTTAAATGGGATGACACAGTAACATGGGCATGAGACAGATCCATAATGAGCCCGATACAAGGGTGAGTTTCAGCAGTCTTTCCTCAAAAATGATTATGATAGCACAACACAATATGAGGGTAATACAGTATGTACTTTGGGAAGTTTAATTATCCACTGCAAGCTATAATAACCACAACTATAAACGGTAAAGGGATAATATACTGCACATTATAATATAGTATCCAATCAAGAATCTGATTATATAAATGTGTCTCACTAAATGTGTCCTTACATGTGCTTCTTCCAACATTTTGCACTTATGTTACTTCTAGTTTCTGTAGAGGAACGGATGGAGGGTAGCACTAGTCCATGGAAGAATGCCTGCATGTCCACATTGGATGAAAATGGGCTTAGGGATACTTTGTTTACTCGTTGGGAGGAGAACAGCATACCAAGGTATATTAATGTATAGTTGCTGTACATCAATACATATCTGCGTTGTATAACTCTTAAATCGTTAATTAATGTGTGGCTTATATTTTGTAGTTCTCTGATATTAGAAGAGGTGGAACGGGTGAGTGTGTGTGAGCTGGAAGTGGATGCTGTTGCTGCTGATGTTCTCAACCGTCTAGAGATTGAGAGTAAGAATGTATTGATTTGTGTGATGATGACAAAGATAAATTGTTTAGTTTTGTTTTTATATTCATTATTATTCATTAAAATATGCTTAAATATGGCCAGTCTGTTGTGATTGGTCAACTGGGTTCAGCGCGAGCCAGAGAGAAACGCCCACCACGGCTATGAAGTAGCACACAGAGTATGT
>CAIGQW010052189.1:0-17253 GCA_903798125.1 Danio choprae | reverse complement strand
AAAAAAGATTTTACTCAAGTAGGGTACAAATGACAAACGTAGTACTTGAGTACAGCAATCAGCTAACATTATTCAAGCCCTTAACTTTTGTGTTTTGTTACTAATTTCAAGGATAGTCCAAAAAATGTCACAATTTAATTTAAACATGTTCATAAAAGGACTGTCACTTCATTGTGTATGTTGTATATGGTCATGTTTTGGTAAATTCATCGAGCAGGATTTTGACCCTGAGTACAATGATAAACTTTTATTTGAAAACAGGAATATTGTAAATAAAGACCATGCCAGTTACAAATCAAACAGTTGACGATCTATCAGATGAGCGAATTTCTGTAGTTTGAGTTGTAGCTGCATGTTTCTTTTTTTTTATAAGCTGTAAACACTTTCACAGTGGCAGGGTTCTCGTCAATTACTTTATAGGATACATTTATGTACATTTTGAAAATTAAGTTTCACGTATATTATTTAATTATCAGTTTAATTGTTACATGTGAATTTTGTTGACTTTACAATGTGAGGAACCCTAAATTACTTAATTACGTTTGCTAATGGATGTTCTGACAATATCAGAAAAACAATAATTCTTTTAGAAAAGATCTTTAAATTAGTAGTAGATGCTTATGCACAGCAGAGTCAATTGTTATATTTGCAGAAGAAGTTTGTGATAGATTCAATTAAAATAAACCTTGTTATTAAGAAGGTAGTTGAGAACGATTATACCTACAGTACATTAAATGCTCAGGCAGAATAATTTGTAATGGTGGTTTGTCTATAAGAAAAAGAGGATATGTTATCTGACTTTACTACTAGTTATTACTAGTAGTATTTTAAATGTACTTGTTTTTGTAAAACAATGTGTCTGTCTTATTTAGTAGCAAGACTCTCGAGTTAAGAAAATGTAAAACAAGAGAATAATGAATGACCCTGTGTCAGAACACACCAAGTATGAACGTGAAGATATGATAAGCATTGATTTAGAGTAAGCTTGTTTTGAAAAGGCTGAACTTAGAATGCTCAGGTTTAGAGTAGAAGTTGAAAAAGTTCTAAACGTTTAAGTTTTTAGTCAGCATTAAAGACTATCGTCAACATCACGCATGCTGTTTTTACGCTTTCTTTACAAGATGGTATAACAATATGCTCCCTATCACATTCTTATCGTCAGTGTCATGTGTTGTTTCACACATCTCAGAGGGTTTTTCAAGCGCTAGTGAACAAAAAACATTGACCTGTTGTTGGCTTGTGACTTAGGTCTAAGACCTTGTTCGCAGAAACGAATATTACATGATAATGCTGATAGTTTTCAAAATCTCAGTCTCAAATAAGAGTTACAACTATAAGCTGAAACATTGTCATTACAACTTAAGATATGGTATTTACTGGAATAATATTGTAAACGTATAATATTTACTTTAATGGACAAAACGTGTAATAATATTATGATTGAGCCTGTCTTAAAATACGATACGTAGTAATAATGTTAAATACACGTTTTATATATATAAATTATTAGTGAACAATAAAGAGTTGATTAAATAAATGAAGTATCGCAAATTTTAACTATTATTTATGGTTACACTTTAAAAATATGTATGTGTAGCTTTTAATATATTGAAAAAAATGTTAAATAATGTTTGATATTTACCAAATAAATGTTACACTTTCATTATTTAAAGTTGTGTGTAGCTTAATTCATATTAAGTGTTTGTTAACTTCATAACAATTTGATAATTAAAAAACTTCATGTATGATATATCATTAAGATTATTAGTGTTTGAGCGATCGAACTGTAATAACCAACTCAGACTATCCAGTTTAGATTAAAACATCTGTTTTTAAAGTAGAATGGTTTAAACAGTAGGCATCCAATTATTTGTATTATTTCATTTATTGCATTACGTTTAAATAAAGTAGAATAATCAGATTAATTAAACATTTACTTATGTAGAGCAAACACACACACGCAAAGAAACAACCATACATATGCTCACAGTCGGTTGCCTGTTAATATATAGATACGCAATATCGCCACACTCTATAATCATCTAATAAAATATACTAGTTAGTATTCTAGAACCGTAAGTAGATGTCACTAAAGATCTGTTTGGCCTATGAGTTCTGAGAAACGACGGTTACTCATAAAGTCCGGCAAACGCCCATCTTTCTTATCGCCAGCGGCCTGCTGCGCTTCTCACACATCTCAGGATTTTCGTCAAGCGCTAGTGAACAACAACAGATCGGCCTGTTGTTGATTCGCGACTTAACCACATTCGCAGAAACGCATATTGTAGGATAATGTTAACGGCTAAATAAACTTAAATAGTCTAAAACGATACCGTCAATACATATTAAGATTTGTCATTTAACGGATTAATATTGTAAACATATTTTTAATTTGATACAGATACATTAAAATGATGGACCTGATGTTCTATTGTCCGGTTTAAAATATGTAATAGTCTTAATGTAGTAATAATGTGTAAAACAATTTTCAACAATTAGTGAATTTAAAACCTAAACATACTAAATTTAACCTGTTTTGATCACTTATTTCTATATCGCGACTAAATTATATGTGCCTAACATGAGTGTTTATAATAATCAAGCGACATCGTGTACTATATAAATTTAAAATCATTAGTGATTGAACATTTGAACTGAAATAACAGATACGTTGCGACATAGATAAAAAATTGTATGAATCAATATCTACATTATAAATGTGGTATCCAATATAGGTAATCACTTTTTTTTATTATTATTATTTGATTAGCATCATTACGTTTAAATAAAGTTAAATAACCATATTTAGTGTGTGGTAATTAAATATTTAACTATGTAGAGTAAACTCGCTCACACAATTACATGTGCACAGGCCGTAGCACACACACACACACACACGGAGGCTGCCAGAACCAGACCCAGGCTATCGCACACACACATACATGAGTGCCCTGTCCTTTGCGCGTAAATATTAAATATGCAATATCATCGCGCTCTCTTATCACCTAACGACATATACTATTTAGTATATTTCATATCTGATATAATTCTATCTTTCACAAACAGTCGTCAACCGGCGTCAAATTACGCACACCCACACACATACACGCACACCCGGACACACACACACACACACGAGCAGCAGGGACATACCATCGCGCACGCAAACTCCGAACACACGGGAGAACCAGTGAATAGTATAACATCGTACTAATAGTTTATTAATTATAATATAATATTATAATATAATACATTTAATAGTATAATCTAAATAATATAACTATAATAATATAATTTATTACAATAATTAAAATATAAAATAATAACGGTTGAGATCATTTATTTCATTTGATTAAAATCTATTTAACGATATTATAATATAAAATTTAATTAACTTTAATTTAATAATATTAAATATATTTTTTATTACCGGAATTATAATTTAATTAGTTTGATTACCATCTAATTACCGGAATTATAAATTAATTAAATTGATAAGCATCTAATTACCGGAATTATAATACATCATTTCATTTAATTAAACTGATAAGAATCTAATTACCGGAATTATTAAATTTATATTAAAAAGGGGCGGGGCTTAAACCGGAAGTCCCGCCTTAAAGGGGCGTGGCGGTCATCAATCAAATTTTGACATATAGTCCCGCATATTCCTCTCTCTGAAAGGTCATTCTAATGTGTCTGTATTCATTTGGACTAGAAATAGCAGCCCGATCTCGCAAAGAAGAGGAATCGGGGTCTGATAGGCACTACAGTCACTCTCCAATGTTCAGACATCTTGCACAGTGAGGCTTTAATCTATATTTAATACCGGCAGTGAATTCTGCCATGACTGAATAAATCACAGAAACGTATTAATTGCTATGTTCTATTTTCCATCTTATAGGTTTTTTATATATATGGACAGTCTGTTTATTAAAATTGATGTACAGAAATAAGTGACATTTTTTTATTTTTTTTGTGCAGCAAATCAAAAACTGTGTATAACTGAAATAATTTAATAATTTATTGCTATATTATATATTCAATATAGCAGTATATAAAGCAATACATATATAAGTTAGCTATTCAGATACCTTTAATGTAGGGAAAGGTTTTACTGCAAATAAAACTAAAAACCATAGTTGTAAACTAACTGTAAACTATCCATAGAGTATCTACGCTGGTTTTGTAGTAAAACTGTGGTTATACAAATGGTAATGGTACTCATGGTTAATTTCTACACTTTTAACCATGTCATTCAACAAAAACAGTAGATTCATTTAGAAATTAAGCAAAGGACTGTCATTGCAAATGGATCATTTAATCATCTATTCAATTGATTCATTAAAAACAGATTCATTCAGAAAGCTTTGCTTGATGTTTGGTGAAACCAAGCAAAAAAAGATGTGTTTAAAATGTAAAATGTCTGTGAAATAAGTCTAATACCTTCTTTTGTTGTTGAACTGATGCATAAAATCAATTAATCTGTGATCACAGTGATTAAATGGGGAGAAGTTGCACTCTTGTTCTTAACTATATTACATAAATGCAAAAAAAGCAACTCATGCAAGGCAGTTTTGCCTTTGTATTTTGAATTAGTATCTTGCTCACACATGGTTAAAACAATTGCTAAAATATAGTGACAATATAATGTCTATAGCAAAACTTATATTTACTTCTTTATCCTAAGCTGTCCGTTGCATCTCAAATAAATGTTTGACACCACCAATCATGTAATGATATAGCATAGGACCTCAATATTCAATCAGAAATAATGAGAATTCATGTAGTTTGGCCTGTGGTGTGTTTTAGACTCTCAAATTGACAGAAGCATCTGAACATGCTGAATATGATTTGAGCTAAAAATGTTCTACTGAAGAAAGAGAGTTACCTGCAGTACATCTTACTAAGTAAAATAACACCATCATAATAAATAACATCCATTTTGGAATCTGCAAAAGATTCTGACAACACAGGCTTATTGTGATTACGTACTCTCGTATACATTTCTGGAGAGCTGAAATTATGTAGCCAGAGCTACGAATGGCTGCATTTCGTCTATATAACGAACGCTACAGGGAGGTATGATGCAGCGTATGTTGACGGACTTAAGACACAGAGAGAAGTTGACCAAAAAAACGGGGTTCGAGTCCAATGAAGAACAGTTCCAGAAAGCAAGTAAAACAAATGGCAAAAAATAAAATAAACAAGTAAATAACAGGGTGAGAACGTGGTAAGATCTGAAAACGTGGTAAAAAATCAGGCGGCCGCAAGGGCTTTTCTTTTTCTGGATTGCTTTTGAAAACACTGCAGTTGGGTTTAAGGAAGTGGGTGGGCGGGTCAATCGGTGTTTTTGAAAACACTATCGGTCGGTCAGTCATTCAGTCAGTCAGTCAGTCAGTCAGTCGACAGCAGCTTCTGGTGGATTTACACGAGAAGAGCTGGCGCAAATGGTACACGAGAGAAATTATAGATCAGAAAAAGCGTACACATCGGCCTCTGGCGGATTCACGTAAACAAAAACTGCAAAAAACTAACCTCCTGGGGTGTATTTTGTGCTGTCCAGAAATGTATGCAGGGGTACGTATCCATAATGAGCCTGGGTTGGATTCTGAACTGCCTGTAATATGTCATCTGTACTTTAGAGAGACCTTTTCCTTGAACCAACCATTTCAGACAAAGAGAAAAGATATAATTGACTAGATCATGAGAAAATTAAAATGTTGTTTGATCTTGTTTAAATGTAAACCTCCTGAAGGTTTCCAAAACAAAATCATAACCATTCAAATGCATAATGGGGCACTTTAAACACCCCATTATGCTTTCATCACCTGCCTCTGCATAACATGTAAGCATGCATGTACTGTCACCTAGATAAATTCATCAAGATTCATTAGCTTCAAACAAATTCTGCTCACCAAAAGGTTAACGACGTGCCTCTCACAAATTATGCTTGAATGGCTGGTAAAATCAACAAACTTAGAAATATCTAAATGCTTGTTGGGGAAAAAACACAGAAGGCCCCGGGAATTAAACATGGTCTGATATCATGCTGGAAAACACACAATAGCTCCAATATCGAGCGATATGTTGACAAGTCATTAAAGCTCTCAGGCCTGATTAGTCTGCTGCTTAAATTGCTCCTCTAATGACTTGACCTTGGGAAGCCTTTGATTTGCAATAACAAATAGCATTTTAAACCATGCACCAAACAAGCACCTGAGCACAGCACCTCCTTAACCGGGGTTAAGCATTATTTTACAACAGTGTTGCAATTTTCTCATATTGTGATTTGAACAAAGAGGATACAGATTTGATCGCAAGGCACTTCCTTTTTTTCTTAGGAATTTCATCTTAAGAATATTAAAAAATGAATTTATAATGTAGGCCTAACAGATTAAACAATGACACTCTAATATACCAAAACATGAAATAAAAACAGATGTTATTAAAAAACAAATGTTTAGTTGCACAGATAAGTCAGATAAGTAAATATTTATTTTACAGTACAGAAAGATTATAATGTGATTCAGTTTAATGCAATATACTATAATCAGTCTGATCAGGTACTTTTATTTTGAATTTTTAAATGACAAAGAGGCCTGTATTGGTTTCATTTATGTATAGAACTTTTCAGAGCATAAAGCAGTGAGTAATTTTTATTACATAACTGAACTTTTTTGTCTTTGCAAGCCAGCACTCTAACTGTGAGTGTTTAATTAGCATTATTCAACATTTCCAACTGCTCTTCTCCTTGGTTTACAGTTGAGGGGAAAAATATATGCAAAAACATCTACTTAAAAGTTGTTGGTCGGAAGTATATTATTGGTTATATTTCATCATTCGCTGTCTTTAAGACTCTTATTAAATGGAACCCAGACTCATTTTGATTACGTACCCCTATATACAATTCTGGAGAGAGCAAAATACATCCCAAGAGCTAAATTTTTTCGCCAGAATCTGCCAGAGGCCGCTGTGTACGCTTTTTCAGATCTCAAACTTCTCTCGTGAGTGCCATTCGCGCCTGCTGTTCTCATGTAAATCCACCAGAGGCAGCTGTCGATTGACTGACTGACTGACTGACTGACTGATTGACCGATCCCCCCACCCTTCCCTAAACCCAACCAATACTGTTTTAAAAAGCACCGACTGACCCGGCGACCAACTTGCCTAAACCCAACTGCAGCGTTTTTAAAAGCAATCCAGAAAAAGAAAAGCCCTTGCGGCAGCCTGTTTTTTACCACATTTTCAGATTTTGCCACATTCTCACCCTGTTATTTACTTGTTTATTTTATTTTTTTGCTTTTATGTCTTACCTGCTTTCTGGAACCGCTCTTCACCGGACTTGAACCCCATCATCGCAGTCAACTCCTATCTGCATCTCAGGTCCGCCGACATATGTGGCAAGCTAACGGGACAAACTGGTAACAGCGGGAAAGCTGTCCATACGAAGGTAAGCGGTCAGCTGGTAAGCAAGAAAAGGAACGGCATCATACGGCCCTGTAGTGTTCGTTTTAAAGACAAAATGCAGCCATACGAACCTCTGGCTACATAATTTGCAGGGCTACGTTTTCAGAATGAGCCTATGTTGCAAGCAGTATAATTTTATTATCACATAAAAAATTTAAAACATCACATAAAATTGTAAAAAGTATGCTGGTGCACTGTAAAAAAAAATGCTGGGTTCCACACAATTCCTTCGTACTGTCCCAAAACAAATCAATTAAGTTAACTTCATCTTTTTTTTTTTACAAATGTAAGTGGATTGAACATAAAACAATTAAGTATTGAAAACTTAAGAATTGTGTTGGTTCAACTCATATTAAATAAGTAGCTTGAACAATCAGTAAAAGTAATTTTTTGAGTGCACTGTTAAAAAAGCTGGGTGCCACACATTCGATTTGTGTTGGAACAACATGAAGGAATTAAGTTAACTTATTAGTTTTTACAAATATAAGGTAATTAAACATAAAACAATTAAGTTGTCCAAAAACAAACTCAAGAATTGTGTTGTTTTATCCCATTTTAAATAAGTCGTTTAAACAAACAGCAAACGTAATTTATTTTTTGAGTGTGTGCTGAATTGTTCAGACTAGGGTTTTTTTAGACTTTACAGCAAAAAGTGCCATATGAGAAATCACAATTCTAATTATTCTTATTTCAAAGTTATTTAAGACGAGTGAATTTGCTGATAATTGTATAATAATAATAAGAGAATGAACTAAAAAACTAAAAACTCTCATTAAAGTATTACTAGACGCAGTTCGCCTTGTCTGCATGTTGCCCAAAAGAAGCCAAATCAATATAAAATTTACCTGAGTAGGTATTTATTCTGAGTAGTTGGATGCTTGATGGGGTGGTGCCGTGGCTCAGTGGTTAGCACTGTCACCTCACAGCAAGAAGGTCACTGGTTCGAGCCCCGGCTGGGTCAGTTGGCGTTTCTTGGTGTATATTTGCATGTTTTCCCCGTGTTCGTGTGGGTTTCCTCCAGGTGCTCCTGTTTTCCCCACAGTCTAAAGACATGCGGTATAGGTAAATTGAATAAGCTAAATTGGCCGTAGTGTATATGTGTGAATGCGAGAGTTTATGGGTGTTTCCCAGTGCTGGGTTGCAGCTGGAAGGGCATTCGCTGCGTAAAAACATATGCCGGATAAGTTGGCGGTTCATTCCGCTGTGGTGACCCCTGATAAATAAAGGGACTAAGCTGAAGGAAAATGAATGAATAAATGAATGAATGGATGAATGAATGAATGAATGAATGAATGAATGAATTAATGGATGGATGGATGGATGGATGCTTGATGTCCAGAAAATGTGTAATTATGTGTTTTGGCAGTTACAGATTTAAGAAACAAAAGGAGTAATACAAAGAACCATTTCTAAAAGCAGCTGTTACTATGTCTAATCTTTTTAAACATTTAAAAATATTTTTTTTAATATTTCTAATAAGTAACTTTGCAAGTACATGTTAGCTTATTCATATTAGCATATACTAAACCAACCTAACCATCTACAAAATACTCTAATGAGAACAATTGGATTTTCAATGTTATAAAACCACATTTTACATTATAACAACAAAAACATTGAATTCTGTTCAGATAAATGTCATTTAATTACCAGTAGAGAAGATATCATAGCCTCAAGATTTTACTACAACAACACTTACAGTGACCTTCAAGCATTGTCGTGACTATTTCATCATATTCTCCTATTTCCTCCACATTCCTTTAATATATTTTGCTTGTTTCTTCCAAAATAACCTAACGACACCCTTAACGGCAACGGGAAAAAGGTCTCCATCTCCACGCTCCTGACACAATAACATATAGGGGTTTGTTTGCCAAAGCTTTGAAACTACTCCAAACTGTCAAATGACCCACATCAGTAAAAATGAAAACAAACGACAGGGTAAATAACTTCAAATATGAAATACTCTGGCCATATATCTTGGGAGTGGGAGCCCCAATAGCTCAGGTGTGACATTCGGCGGCTGCCAAATGTGAATAATGGCAAACAGAGGAGAATGAACCCTTGATGTATTTGCAGTTCCGCCAAGCCTAGCACGGCACTTTTATTGCCTTCATATTCTCCCCTTTTTTCTGCGCACAGAAAGAAAGAAAGAATGAAAGAAAGAAAGACAGGGGTCCCTTTCAGGACTGGAGGGCTACAGCACAGATGGGACCAGGCGAGATGGGACATGAAATGATAAAAGTCATGTTGACACGTTTTTTCCTTGTGAAACATATGAATTGCTGTTGCCAGCGTGCGTAATTACAGACTTGCACATAAATGCAAATGTAGCAGTTCCCTTTTACTGAAGTATCTACAATACAAGCGGATGGGAAAGTGTGACTGCGGTTATTCTGGACAAACCTACAGTAAATGGACGAGCAGGACTAACAAAACAAGCTGGTATTGTGCGAATGCGTGGAGTGGATCCTCGCCAATAATGGGGAGCATCTGAGAAATCAACAGGCACTAATAGTTTTTTAATGAGTTTGTGTAATGCACTGGGGCAAACTGTGTAATAAAGAACAAAGCCTGTTTAGAGACTCCAGAGCCAAATAATGCATTCAGGCAAAGGTAGCTTTAATGAACAGATGATGAGTGTCAGAGATTAGGGAGAGCAAGAGATAAATGGGGAAATCTGTATTTGTAAAAGGGGTCAAATTAATCTTAATGCATTTATAAAAGAGTACACAGTAAAGGCCGGGAGGACAGAAATTCAGCTAAAAGCACAGACCTCCTAAGCTTTAAACTTTTGTCTTTTACTGTTTTCTTCCCTGGTGTCAGATCTGAATGAGCTGCCATCCTTCAGAGAAGACGTAAAGTCAGCCCAGGGCAGGGCTTCTGAGTCTGAGAGAAAATTATACTAAATAAGTGTAATAATATACTAAATAAGGGCAATAACAAAACATTTGGTAAAACTTTAGTTTAAGTAACAATTCACATCATTTACTATTGGCTTATTACCTGATTATTGTTAAGATATTAACTACTTATTAGCATTTATTTTATTTTACATCCCTAATCCTACCCAATACCTAAACCCAACTAATACCTTACAACCTAAGCAGCTAATTAGTAGTTTATTGAGCTAAATGTCTTAGTTAATAGTTTGTAAACCCTTGTGAACTGCTCAAATTTACTACCTTTCGTTGTGTTAGGAATGAAAACATCCACTAAATTTAATTGCTGTAATAATGCATAAGATAAAAAAAATCTCTATTTTTTTGCATAAATCTGTTAATCAACCTCAGCCCTGATCAAAACTACTAAATGTTTTTAAAAATGACAGGTTTTTAATTCAATAATTGCCAAATTCATAAATGATGTCACTGAATTGGTGAAAACAAAACACAAAATTACTTATTTTCAATATAAAAAGTAGTTGTGGACAGCATTTTCTTTACAGTCTTAGACATGTGAAAGATTAGTAACAACATTGTCTTTGATGCATTGTTAGTTTTTTGTGCAGCATTATATTTTCATTTTTTCTCCCTAATTTACTGTTCGTGACTGATTTTCCCCATTGACCTCCATTATAACCACATTTTTTGATTGCAAAGCCATGACATCATATAATCTTGTGTGAGTGTGTGAGAATAACCTTTGTGCACTTACCTTGATGCGTCTGAGAAGATCAAAATATGCACATCAGCTCTCAGAACTACATGGAGTAAACAAAAACAAAGACTGTATTTATGCACCGGCTGCCTTTTGGTGTTGAGAAGTACGGATGGCCTCTGTGTGAAATGCTTGTGTTTTATTGATGCTAAGGCCAGTTTAAAACTTTAAAATCTTGATACACTTTTCCATTTTTTTCTGTAAAAAATAAATCTCTGCATCAGACTTATGAACATAATTTATTAGGAATCAAAATGCAACAACTTCAAATAAATGCAACCATGGTGTAGGCGTTGAGGATGGATGGTGAACTAAACAATTAAACTAAATATTTAGTGTGTGCATGTGGGGTTTTTTTTTTGGGGGGGGGGGGGTCATTGTCGCAATCAACATCTTTTCATCTAAAAAAATGGCAGGGGTTTTCTAGGTTATTCAAATAATTTATTTATTAGAATGTTCTGTGGAGGTAACAATCTTATATGGTTTTACATTTCGGGGTGAACTGTCTCCCATATATCATTTTCAAAGATTGCAGTTGCACCGGATGTACATACTGAGGTTGGTGGAAAAAAATAATAATTTTCTGCATTTTTACACTTCAGCGTGATGTAAGTATAATGCATTTCATAGTTTTGATGCAGCTGTCACCTCTATTTGTAATATTCGTCAATCACATGTGTCTTCGCTTCAGTATCAGGGACAGCAATCAGCAACAGCAACAATATAAACCATTCCTCCATCCACCCAATTTCAAAGCGGCATAAGGAAATGCCAATCCCTGTTCTGTCATCTTTACTTCTATGAAGGCCAGCAGGACGGGCTACATAATGAGACCTGTCTCAACAACATAATAACCAGCTCCTTAAGGGTCGAGCATGCCTGACAAAAACCCATGAGACCACATATTGTGTTTTCCAGTGCTCTGTTGACGTACTTTCTCTATATGAGCTGCTTTTAAGATGGTACATATTCCTTTTCTTTAACCTCAATTGAGCATGAAAAGTCTGTTAAAAAGGGCCTTGTCTCATTTACTGCCAGACAAAAGCAAAGTGCATGATAAGATAATGCTTTCATTGATAGGTCAAGATCAAGGAAATCAGACAAGTGGTAAGAAGAAATGATTGTTCTTTCTAGAAAGCCAGTCACATGAAAAAAAATATGTGCCTGTGGTGATGTTTTTACAAAAATAATAATGCGTTTCTACTTGCTCATTTCGCAGCAGTTGTAATGTTCGGTTCAGTTTTCTTAGACAGATCAACTTGACTTCTTAAATTGGTTCTGGGCTATCTGCATTAAATTCCAGGTCAACTACTAAGATACTTGACTATGTTTGCAGAGCCATACCATACAAATGGAGATAATGTTAAAATGTGAAAACAATTTAGAATTCAATAAAGAGGACCTATTATACAAAAATCACTTTAATAAGGGGTTTAAACACAGTTGTGTGAATTTAGCCAAATAAAAACAAATTGTTTATAATCACACTTCATAAAAACAGTCTGCAGAAACACTTTAATTGACATTCTCCCATTATACATGTCATCGGAAAGGAAAAAAGTCCCACCCATTAGTGATGATTTCTCATTAGCATAAACAGCCCTAAGTGAGAAGCAGCTGTCCGCCATTAGAGTTTTCACCGTAACTGCTGAAGATTATGTCAGTAAATAAGAGCAATTTTATAACTGTAGACTACCTACTTCTGAGCCTCTTGACATTCAGTTTTTCACAGAGATAACATTAGTCTTGTTTTTGAATCATCTCATTTTAATTTAAAGTGACAGTCACCACAATGACACAATTTGGATCAAAGACTAGAAGAGGCAGTTTTAAAGAGTTATAAAACATTAGTTGTGTGGTATTTTGAGCTGAAACTTTACATACACACTCTAGGGACATCAGAGACTTATTTTACATCTTATAAAAAGGGGCATAATAGGTCCCCTTTAATTCATTCTGCCCCATAATCAAAATTTCAATTAATTTAATTATTCATTGTCAGTGTTCGTCCGCGTCATCCGTTGTTTGTCATGTGCTTTCGTTGTCCTTCTCCCGCCACCGTCATTGTTAATCTGTTGCACCTGTATGCATCCCTCTTGTGTCATTATCCTAATCATCCCCTCTACCATTTATACCCTTTCGTCTGTGTCCAGTGTGGTCTGGTATTTTGGTTCGTCTGGTCGTGTCTTCCTGTGTCTGCCTGTCTCCCCGTAAGTGTTTAATAAACCCGTTTTTGTAATGTTCATCCGTCTCCCTCTCGTCATGTTATCCTCCGCCCTCCGGGCGTTACATAATACCAGACCCACAGTTAGCGGCGTGTTTTCCCCCGATTTTCTTTTTATAGTCCTTTTTTCCCTCAGTGTTTTATTTTTCTCCCTCCGTGTTCCCTTTAATCCCGTCCGTCCTTCCGTTTCCTGTCACCACCTGCTGGAGCAGGGGGAAAGCAGCCCTGAGGACCATATCCGAGCGACTGAGAACAGCTTTCCGGGCGACGTGCTCTGCGCGCCCATCATCTGTTACAGAGCACGATCGCCCGAAGATGGTCCTCAGGGCAACACCGCCGCAAGAATGGAGTGGACACTGGCGAGTAAAGGATTTCTACTCACCGCCTCTCTGGAGGAAGATCTCGTCAGTGCCACTCCAGACCCAGTGACCAGCCAAGCATCACCATCCACCTGCAGGGAGCGCTTGCCAGAGCCCACCGCAGACGGAGAGCCCCCCGCGGCCAATGAGCCATCGCCCCCTAGAGCGACAGAGCGGAATTGCGCCGTGATGGAGGTGCTTAAACACCCGTCTGACCAGGTGTGTGTGCCGGCAACACCGCCAAGAGGGGGAGTCCTGGCGGCTACCCGCGGAACCAGCGAGAGTCCCGCCCACCCCCCCTATGCAGATGGACAGCGGCTGGACACTGGGAGGCTACTCATTGGCTTCTGGAGCTTTAATTTTAATCTTCCGCTGCTTTTAGGCAGCAATACCCGTCCGCTGTTACCAGGCAGCAACCAACTGTTCCTACACAGTTTTTTAATCTTCAATCTAGAAAAAACCCTCAGCTCCAGGGTCATGAGTAGCTTCCCACGGTCCCCCAGAACTGCAGCCAGTCATCCAGCTCCAGCACTGCTGCAGTCAGCCAGCCCCCCAGCTCTCGCTCCAGCTCCGGAAATGGAGCTCGCTTGTGGGCGCTACCTGTCTGCGTCACCCTCTGGAGGGTGTCGCCCAGCGTCAGCTCCTACGGCCTCCGAGCTGCGGACTCCACCTCGGCCCTTCGACCCTAGGGCTCCGCGTTGGCTCACTCCTCCCTCGTCTTCGTCGTGGGCCGTCCGCCCACCAGCTCCGCCAGGCTCCCTCGTCCCTCCGGCTCCACCTTGGTCAGTCGTCGCCCTTCCTTCGCCTCTGGACTCCACTCTTCCGGCTGCAACTCATCGCACCGTCCCACTGGCTGCGTTGAGCTCCTCCTTCCCTCCAGCTGCGTCTTGGTCCTCCGTCGCTCTGGCTACGCCGCGGGGTTCCGGAACCCCGCCGTCGCCTTGCTCGGGTGAGCCGCCTGCTTCGCCTGGCCCTCAGAGACCTCGGCGTCACCTTCGCCCTACGGCTCTCCGTCACTTCCTTGGGCTCCACCGCCATCAGCAGCGTCTCCATCGGTCGGCCCCCTGGAGTCAGCAGCCACTCCTCCTCCATGGTTCCTCTCTTCCTCGACTCGCCTTCAAAAGGGGGGGGTACTGTCAGTGTTCTGTCCTGTCCACGTGTCATTTGTTTTCATCATGTGCTTTCTTTTTCCTTTTCCCGCCACCGTCAATGTTCATTTGTTCCACCTGTGTTCATCCCTTGTGTGTCATTAGTTTTATCATCCCCTCATCTATTTATACCCTTTCGTCTGTGTCCATTGTGGTCCGGTATTTTGATTCGTTTGGTTCGTTTGTTTCCTGTGGTTGTGTCGTCCTGTCTACCCGTATCAGTGAGTGTTTGTTATCATTAAGTGTTTGTAAAATAAATCCGTTTGTTATTCCATTCCGTGTACCAACTCCTCATGTCATCGTCTCCCGTCATCAAGATGTTACAAAGGGATAGTTCACCCAAAAATCTTTATAACTTTCTTTCTTCTGCTGAACACAAAATGAAATATTTTGAAAAAGCTGAAAACATGTAACCATTGACTTCCTTGGCAGGAAAAACAAATAGCAGAGAAGTCAATGGTTGCAGGTTTCCAGCAGAAAAAATAACTCATAAAGGTTTGAAACAAGTAAAGGATATTCATTCACTTTCTTTTCGGCTTAGTCCCTTTAATAATCAGGGGTCACCACAGCAGAATGAACCGCCAACTTATCCAGCATATGTTTTACGCAGCCCTTCCAGCTGCAACCCATCACTGGGAAACACCCATACACATACACTACAGAGAATTTAACTTACCCGATTCATCTATACCACATGTTTTTGGACTTGTGGGGGAAACCGGAGCACCCGGAGGAAACCCACGCAAACACGGGAAGAACATGCAAACTCCACACAGATATGCCAACTGACCCAGCCGGGGCCCAAACCAGCGACCTTCTTGATTTGAGGCAATTGTGCTACCCACTGCGCCACCGTGCTGCCCCAAGTAAAGGATAGGTAAATGATAACAAAATGTTCAGTTTTGGGTGAAATATCCCTTTAAATAACATTTAATTACATTTTGGTAAAATATCAACATACCTTGAAAGGCAACTCAAATTTTCAAAGCTCTGAAAAGGTTTTAACAATAGTTTCTAACTAATGGCTTCCAGTTACTGTGTTCCAGAATATCAATGATCAATGTGTTTTGAAAAGCAGTATATCTTAAAATTTGTATAAAAATAGGTGGATTGAAAACTACTCCTGGACAGGTAGACGGACAGATTGATAGATGTAAAATGTTAAGGATTGGTTTGAAAGCCCATCATTTCCCTGTAATTTTTTTTAAGTTGAACATTTAAAAAGACTTCTTCCTTTCAGTTTGAGATCAAGGGTGCAGAAATGCAATGGGTATCATATAATAATACATAAAAAAAAGAAAAAGAAATGTCATTCTTTTCTGTGCGGTCTACAACATTTCGGATTTTTGTTGTAAGCCAGGTGGCATTTTCCTTTTACTTAAGTCAGGAACAATGAGTTTTTCCTTGTCATTTAAAGAGCATACTCAAGCCCATTAGATCCAAAAAATCTCATTTCACCCCTGACCGTCTAACACCATACACTGACCCACTCAGCTCCGCACAGTACGACAAGAGTGATGAACTTTTGAACAAAAGGTCAGAACATTCTCTTAGAATATAAAAGGGAGCAAAGAGTTAAAAGTTCAGCAAGAGAAGTGAACATGGTAAAAGAAGGGGAGGGTGTTTTTTTTTTTTTTGGGCAGCCGATACTTTATGGTAATTAAAAGTGCACTCTTAACCTCACCTTGTGCACCATCATGCTAATCCTCCCAGCTGACCTGCTTTCACCTTCCATTTCACACTTTCATTTCAATTTAATCACGGGAAGCCAAAAAGTAACCTCTAATTGGGGTTCTTTTGGTCCGCCGCACCCCGATTACAGCTATGCTTTAAGGGAAAAAAACGAACAGGGGAGGAAATGTGTGCCAAGACAGCCTAATGATGTTAATAACATTTCATCAGCCTCATCATCTGTCCTTGAAATAAATAGCCGCTGACCTGATGCACAATTCAGTGCAATGCAATTGTGTGAATAGTAATTTGTTTAGTGAGGATAAACCTTTTTGTGACCAAAACACATGCTTTGGAGGAATTTGAAAAATGAACAAAAAACAAAACATCATGAGCTAGTCTAAAAAGGTTTGGCGCCATTTACACCAGTGCATTTTTGTTTTAAAATGCCTGTTTGTTACATTTACACGTGGCATAATAGAGGTGTGAACCTACACTGGTCTCATGGTTTGGTCATGATTATCATGCCATCGATTCGGTTCAATTCGATATCTCAGTACATCATGGTGCATTGACAATGATTTCCATACAAAATTTTATATTTTACTTTACAGCACAAGAATTATTGTACTAAAATGTATAATTTTTAAATACATTTTATATGTATTTGTACTAGGGCTGCATGGTGGTGCAGTGGGTAGCACAATCGCCTCACAGCAAG
>CAIGQW010052188.1:51259-62772 GCA_903798125.1 Danio choprae | reverse complement strand
ACAAGTCATTTGAATCAGTGAATTGTTTACATGAGACTCACTCTGAACTGATCATTTGAATCAGTGAATTGTTTACATGAGACTCACTCTGAACAGGTCGTTTGAATCAGTGAATTGTTTACATGAGACTCACTCTGAATTGATCATTTGAATCAGTGAATTGTTTGTGTGATTAATCTTAGCCCAGCACTAGTAATTGAGTACAGTATTGAAGTAAATATACTTAGAACTGTCTACTATTGGTGTTCAGACCTGGTGCAACTGCTGCTCGGTGGCGAAGCCAAGACCGTAGACAGTGTTTGCTCTGCTGTCCGCCCACTGACCGAACTTCTGAGACGTCTTCGTGAACGTCATGTTGGGGCTGATAGTGCTGTTGATGATCGCCTGCATAGAGAAAGACATCAAACACAAAAAAACACTGAAATAAAAGCAGGGCTGTGCAATTAATCAAAAATTCAGTTTCGATTTTGGCCTGCAATGATTATGAAATGACAATAATCAAAATATAACAATTATTGCATTACATCCCATTCCCTTTCCTGCAGTCCACATTCATTTCTCTGCAAAAGCCTCATTTCAATTGAAAATGGGTCAAATCCTGGAAGGTTACCTTAAGGTTAATCATGTAAGGTAATCATGTAAGGTGACTTTAGCACCATTGGATGTGCTTGATTTACTGAGTGTATTTCAATCCTAGATTCTTATTTAACACTATTGGTAAATTAACAAATAATCGGTCATCTCTGGAACAGAATATCCCTCCGCACATTAGTAGTGATGACTTCATGAATTTCTTCAGTGATAAAATAGAAGGCTTCAGACAGAAAATAGAAGATGTTAAACTTTCTGCTCCACATTATACCTCAGATTCATTAAACAGTCCACTGAATCAATATAATCTACAGTGCTTCAACAGGATAGAACAGGAAGAGCTAGATAAACTTAGAAATGGTTCTAAACCAGCTACATGTATGTTAGACCCAATTCCAACTAAGTTACTGAAAGAGTTGTTACCTGTAGTAGGAGAACCTCTTCTTAATGTTATTAACTCTTCTTTATCTTTAGGCCATGTGCCAAATCCTTTCAAGCTAGCTGTTATTAAGCCTATTATTAAGAAACCACAACTGGACCCCAGCAACTTAGCTAATTATAGGCCTATTTCAAATCTTCCATTTATGTCTAAAATACTAGAAAAAGTTGTTTCTGCCCAATTATGCTCCTTTCTACAGATGAACACTGTTTTTGAAGTGTTTCAGTCAGGTTTCAGGCCTCATCACAGTACAGAAACCGCATTAGTGAAAATAACCAATGATCTACTCTTAGCTGCTGACCAAGGCTGCATCTCGTTATTAGTTTTACTGGATCTTAGTGCTGCATTTGACACCATTGACCACAATATACTTATAGATCGCTTAAACTCTACAGGTGTCCAGGGACAGGCTCTACAATGGTTTAAGTCATACTTAACTGACCGTTACCAGTTTGTTAATATAAATGGACAGCCTTCACAAACCAGGCCAGTAAAGTATGGGGTGCCTCAAGGGTCAGTTCTAGGCCCTTTGTTGTTTACAATATACATGCTACCCCTGGGAGACATTATTAGAAGACATGGGATCAGCTTCCACTGCTATGCAGATGATACCCAATTATATATTTCAACAAAACCTGATGAGACATCTGAACTGTCTAAACTAACTCAATGCATTAAAGATATTAAAGACTGGATGACCAACAATTTTCTTCTCTTAAACTCAGACAAAACAGAATTATTACTTATTGGGCCTAAATCCTGTACACAGCAGATCTCACAACTTGACCTGCAAATAGAGGGATGCAAAGTTAGCATTAGCTCTACTGTAAAAGATCTGGGCATTATATTAGACAGCAATTTATCTTTTGAAAATCAAATCTCCCATGTCACAAAAACCGCCTTCTTTCATCTGAGAAATATCGCTAAGTTACGAAATATGCTATCCATCTCAGATGCAGAAAAGCTAGTTCACGCTTTTATGACCTCTAGGCTGGATTACTGTAATGCTCTGTTCGCTGGTTGCCCAGCATCTTCTATTAATAAACTTCAGCTAGTACAAAATGCAGCTGCCAGAGTTCTTACCAGGTCTAGAAAATATGATCATATCACCCCAATTTTATCCTCCTTACACTGGCTGCCTGTTAAGTTCCGTATTGATTACAAAATATTGCTTCTTACCTATAAAGCTTTAAATAATCTAGCTCCTGTTTATCTAACTAACCTTCTGTCTCGTTACAATCCAACCCGCTCTTTAAGATCTCAAAACGCAGGGCTTCTGGTAGTACCTAGAATAGCAAAGTCGAGTAAAGGAGGTCGAGCCTTCTCATTTATGGCTCCTAAACTCTGGAATAGCCTTCCTGATAATGTCCGAGGCTCAGACACACTCTCTCAATTTAAAACTAGATTAAAGACTTTTCTTTTTAGTAAAGCATACACTCAATGCATCGCATAACGGTATGGTATATTAGTGTACTCCTTCCGTCTTAATACACCAGCCATTGTGTTAGAAACTCTCATATGCTTTACATTGTTGTTATATAACTGCTATCTTCATCCATAACAATCCTTTTCTTTCTGGTTTAAATACACTATGAACAGCAGCTACGCTAAATATTTTCTTTATTTTCTACTTCCACCTGCGGATACTCATCCCGAGGTCCCTACAGATTTGCAGCGCCATCGATGCGATCCTAGACCTCTGAAGAGATGATCCGAAGGTATCCTTGACCAGGCCGTATCCCGAGCTGATACCGTGGTGGCCATGGAGGAATGGAGCGCATGAGACTGATTCCTGAAAGGCTTCAGTGATGAACAAGTCTACGTTTGATCCTGTGGGCCAGCCTAACCTCCCGCTGGTGCCCTACCCACACCTGCAGCTTACACGATGGATGTCAGCTTCTCCAGCCCGGCGACTAGACTGCAGCTCCACATAGAAAGTTTGGCCAGAGGAAATGACCATGCCTAACATAGCCTGCTTTCTCTCGAGGTTTTTTTTTTCCCTTCACTTCGTCAATTGGTGAAGTTTTTTTTTCCTCCACTGTTGCCACTGGCCTGCTTGGATTTGTGGAGCTGCGCTTCGGTGGATTTGCTCTTCAGTGTTTGAACTTTCACCAGTGGAACTTAAGCCACACTGAACTGAACTAAACTGAACTGAACTAAACTCAAAAATGTGGACTTTAATTGAACTTGTTAAGCTGCTTTGACACAATCTACATTGTAAAAAGCGCTATATAAATAAACTTGAATTGAATTGAATTGAATATTTGATTTATGTTTGGGGTGCTCCGGTTTCCCCCACAGTCCAAACACACACGCTATAGGTGAATTGGATGAACTAAATTGGACGTAATGTATGAGTGTGTGTGTGTGAATGTGAGAGTGTATGGGTGTTTCCCAGTGCTGGGATACGGCTGGAAGGGCATCCACTCCGTAAAACATATGCCGGTTCATAGTTAGCGGTTCATTTCACTGTGGTGACCTTTGATAAATCAAAGACTAAGCTGAAGGAAAATGAATGAACGAATGAGTGATTTGTTTTTAAAAGCGCGAGAGAGCTTGTGCTGTTGTGTGCATGCGGTCATCCTCAGAGACACAGAATACACACATGCAGTCATTTTTTGTTAAAGCTGCGCATTTATATGTTCAAATACATGCAAAAAATGTCTAAATTATTCACATAAACCCGAATTTTAGCTTAAAGTATGTCAAAATGCAGCGCTTGCCTATTACTCCCCTTTTTACAAGATGTAAAATAAGTCTTTGACGTCTCTAGAGTGTGTGTGTGTGTGTGTGTGTGTGTATGTGTATGTATATCAGCTCAGAATACATTTGAATACATACAGAATGGCATTTTGGTGACTGTCGCTTTAAATTCAAATGAGATTGTGCTCTTTTCAGAAGAGGGTGGAGCCACAAATGAATATGTACTTCTCACTCAGGGCTGTTTATGCTAATGAGGGAGAGGTGGTCACTAGTGGGCAGGGCTTTCCCCCTCTGATCACACGTACAAAGGGAGAATGTCAATCACAGTGTTTCTGAAGACTGTTTTTATCAAGTGTGATTATAAAAAAAATTTAATTAATTAATTTGTACCATTAGAAGCTGGATATATTCACACACTTCTGACACACAACTTATAAACCCCTTATAAAAGTGATTTTTGCTAAATAGGTGCCCTTTAAAGAGTTGAGAATGAAAATGCATGAGTAACAGTACATTGAATCCGTACAGCTCTTAAAGTGGCAGCGCGCTATATTCCTGCTGCCGACTTTATCATTAATAATCAAACAATAAAAGACAAGAACACAATCACTAACTGTTGACTGAAGAACTTTAGAAATTAAAGGTGCAGTATGTAAGTTTGACACCCAGTGGATGCACTAGGTATTGCACACCTGGTTCAAAACACACGCAATCGCAGGTTGCCAGATTGACGACACCAACATATCAGTGACTCAACATCTACACTTAATAATGTTAAAGAGGTTTAATATGCATTAATTAGGTTATAAACCTTACCATTTCGTTGGAGCGCAGTGAGTGCACTATTCTGTGCTTCTGAATGGCTGTATTTACATTTCTGTCGTGTTTCGTCTGGTGCAAACAGCCAAATTGCTCATCACTGCAAATCTCCTCACGTAGTGTGTTGTTAGGACACAGAATTACAATGTAACCTGCTCACCTAATGTTTACACTTGTAATATTTATAGTTTTTGCTAATTAATAACCTCATGTGGAGCTCTGAATCTGCGTCTCATTTCGGAGTCTGCTACTGTCCACCAGAGGTCGTGTTTCAGTCACGGACGCATGCTTTGAGAGCCTTCATGACTGAATAAATGAAATGCACTGTTTTCCACCAAGGCAACCCAGGGTGCTGACATATAATTGGCTGAACTGGCAGTGGGCGGGTTAAAGAAACCAAAACAAAGACAGCCGTTCAATTCTTACAGTGAAGACTACGCCTAATATTTACAGGAAAAAAGGACTTGCTAAGGTTGCTAGAATGTTGAATGGTTGCCATGATGTTGCTAAGCGGCTTTTAAAGTAATGTGAGTGGGTTGTTATGTTGCTGCTATGGAGTGCTTTCAATGCATAACCAGGTTGTTATACAGCATAAAATAAGCAATAAGTGCAAGAATTTGAGAAATGTTTATGATGAAACTGTCTGTAAAGCTTAGTTTAGATGTATCAGATTATAAACAGTATTCCCAGCTCAATGGGATGATTTACAAACACTACCATTACTCCAAACAGACGTGCAACAGAAGTGCAATGCTGTAAACATGATTTATGCTCATTTGCACAAACTGACATTACTTAGTATGGTAATCATCGCATTGGGACAGTATTTGAATACTGTTTGTGTATAAACAAACACGGTCACATATTTATACATAGATCCACACTGCATCACAAGCTGGTGTAAGCTGCTGCTAATGGGATAGTTCACCCAAAACCGAACACAAAAGAAGATATTTTGTAAAATGTTGGAAACCATTGACTTCCATAGTATTTATTTATTATTTCCCTCATATGGATGTCAATGGTTACAGTTTCTTCAATTTGGAACAACTTGGGGGCGGCACAGTGGCTCAGTGGTGAGTACTGTGGCCTCACAGCAAGAAGGTTGCTGGTTCGAGTCCTGGCTACACCAATTGGCATTTCTGTGTGGAGTTTGCATGTTCTCCCTGTGTTGGCGTGGGTTTCCTCCGGGTGCTCCGGTTTCCCCCACAGTCCAAACACATGCGCTATAGGGGAATTGAACAAACTAAATTAGCCGTAGTGTATGCGTGTGAATGAGTGTGTATGGGTGTTTCTCAGTACTGGGTTGTGGCTGGAAGGGCATCCGATGTGTAAAACATAAGCTGGATAAGTTAGCGGTTCGTTCCGCTGTGGCGCCCTCTGAAATAGAGAAAATGGTGAAAAATCAGTGCTATTATATTTGCTAAGTCTTAGCCCCAGTCCCAATTCTACCCCTTAGCCTTGTCCCAATTCTCTTTAGCTTGAAGGCGTAGGGCTAAGGGGAAGCGCTAGATAGCCCTTGAAACTGAGATTTTTCAGGACCACACTTGAAACCAAGAGGTACAAAAATTTCCCACAATACACCCTCTGCAACGGCAGTATGGCTGCACACGGAAGTCAGGAGATGCACAAATGAGTATTGTTTGTCATTATTACGAAGTTTTACAACAAACAAGCATATTTTTAATACATTCATAACTGTGTTCATGTTTTACCGTCATGCTTTTAAAAAAAAATATTAAAAAACCCCTGCTAAATTTATCTATCTATAATCCATAATAATAACTCCTGTACAGCAGTCCCACAACATTCTGACACTCGATGACACTCCAATACCCTGTCAGAAAAGTCTAGTGGCTTTTTACAGTGTCTGGTATAATGTTAATGTTGTTTTCGTGTGTTTACATAGATGAATATGGCCATGGTGTAAATGCACAGTACAGTTACGAGCTTATTGTCACATTATATCCTTATGATAACATGATATATGCCTTCAGTGATTTCCTGAGAATAAATACCAAAAACTAACGCAACTGGAATAACTACAGCAGTCGCCATCATCAATCTCATATGAAATAAGAGATCGTGATGACATATGATGACGTGTGCAGGTGTTGTAGGGCTTTCCCATTTTTTAGGGGTACATTTTGAAGCCCTTCGGGGTAAGGGCACAAAAAGAGAATTGAGATTGGGCCTAAATAGCAGTTGGACACAAACATTTAAAAATATAATGTAACATTACAGCTGCAAGCAGCAATGAAAGGGACCTCGCACCTGGGCTCACCGCCACCCAATGGCCTTAGGATGACAGAGAAGAGCGGACAATAATAGTTTAAGCCGATATATATTAAAATACCTGAGAAAATCACCGATTTATGCCAAACTTCCTTCTGTCAGCAGGTGGCGCTGTGACAGACTCAATATTGGCATGTAGATGTGTTCAGGAGAGGAATCTCATCGAAACTGTGCATCTTCAGGCAGATCAGATATTGTTTGGTTGAGTTATAAGTGCTTCCTCCTCCATGGCGAAGCATTGCACACTCAGTCCGCCACGGACACGCCCCTCGCCGAAAACTCTAGATCTTCACAATTTAACATCACAAAGGCCTTTGGACTAAACTAACGAAACATGGATACAATGTGATAATATTTGTAGGAGGAGTTTGTTACACTGTAAAACATGTCACTTCCTGTGGCCAGCAGGTGGTGCTATATCTGTATCTGGTTATTGGCATGTAAACGTGTTCAGGTCAGGACTGTTATCAACCATATGGATTTTGGATCAGATCAGACAGTGTATGCCTGAATTATAACAACTTCCTGTTTCGTGGCGAAGCGTCAAAGTTTGAGAGGCCGCCACGGACACGCCCTTCGACGAAAACTCTAGATCTTCGCAATGTAACATCGGCAAGGCCTTTAGATGACAATACCTAATTTTGGTGTTGATCTGATGAATTCCCCAGGAGGAGTTCGTTCAAATACCACGCCTGGAAATGGCAAAAACTGCACTTTTTCGCCAGAGGAAGTAAAAAATATCCGACTTCCTGTTGGGTTTGAGATTTTGCTCCAAGAGACTTTTTTGTAGGGTTTGCCATGTTTGATGTGTGTGCCAATGTTCGTATGTGTGCGTGAAACGTAGTTTGGGGGCTAGTCCGTCAAATGTGCACAGGTGGCGCTGTCGAGTCATTTTGCCACACCCACTTCCGAAACCTATAACAGACGTAAATTTTCGCCACTTGTGGGTTGTGTGCAAAGTTTGGTGAGTTTTCCAGCATGTTTAGACCCTCAAAATCACGATCCATTCCGGAGAAGAACAAACAACACAATTCCAATATGGGCTACGCAGCGTAGGTGCTCGCTCCCTAATGACACTTGGTAGGCTTCACTATAAAGCTACAAATACTATTGTTTCTAGTGCCTGAATGCTTTAAACTCACTGCTGGAAAAAACAACAGTGAACGCAATTAATAAACATTAAAAGGTTAAACTTTGCCATTCATTTACAAGCCCCTGGTCAACAATAAACCATACATGACATGGAGATCCTGCAGATGCGCACATTGCGATATCCGTGCTGAAACCATGTATTGTGCAGCCCTAGTGAAAATGTAGAAATATTGTGTGAAATAAAATGTAAATCATATAATAATTGACTGTAAATGATTGATCATAGGGCCTCACAGTGGCGCAGTGGGTAGCACGTTCGCCTCACAGCAAGAAGGTCGCTGGTCGCTGGTTCGAGCCTCGCCAGTTGGCGTTTCTGTGTGGAGTTTGCATGTTCTCCCTGTGTTGGCGTGGGTTTCCTCCGGGTGCTCCGGTTTCCCCCACAAGTCCAAAGACATGTGGTATAGGTGAATTGGGTAGGCTAAATTGTCCGTAGTGTATGAGTGTGAATGGGTGTGTATGGATGTTTCCCAGAGATGAGTTGCAGCTGGAAGGGCATCCGCTGCGTAAAACATATGCTGGATAAGTTGGCGGTTCATTCCGCTGTGGCGACCCCAGACTAATAAAGGGACTAAGCCGAAATGAAAATGAATGAATGAATGATTGATCATAATTTAGCAGTTTCATATTTGTCTCTGATGGTTTTATCCTCTTGAGCTTCAGTAACGCTCT
This sequence comes from Danio choprae, assembly GCA_903798125.1. NCBI lineage: Eukaryota > Metazoa > Chordata > Actinopteri > Cypriniformes > Danionidae > Danio > Danio choprae. The sequence goes on along the minus strand of CAIGQW010052188.1, from coordinate 54,104 downwards.
GTGTTTCTCACGTGTCTGCAGATTAACAGTATCGGGTGCTCTGAACTCAAACTCGACATGAATGTGGGTCAGTTTGGAGGTGTTGTTTAGAGAGGAAACACTCTGATAATCCACAAACTACTGAGATTTAAAGGTTTGGCTGAGGGCACAAACAGTCTGCTTCATTCATGAGCTTTAAAGGGCAGCTATCATGCACAATCAACGTTTGGAAGCTGTTTGGACTGACGTGTGTGTAGGTATAGTGTGTCCACAATCTCTAAAAGATGAACTCATGCTCCATTTCTTTCTTTCTCAATTCAGGGACATTTCAATTGGGCTATCAGTAAATTAGGGCGGGGCTATAATTTTATAAGGGCGGAGCTATCAGTCCTTTAGGGCAGGGTTATCAGGCATTTAGGGCAGGGCTATCAGTCATTTAGGGCGGAGCTATAATTTTATTAGGGCTGAGCTATCAGTCCTTTAAGGCAGGGCTATCAGACATTTAGGTCGGAGCTATCAGTCATTTGGGGCGGAGCTATCAGGCATTTAATCATTTAGGGCTATTAATCATTTAGGGTGTGGCTATTATTTTATTAAGGATGAGCTATCAGTCCTTTAGGGCAGGGTTATCAGACATTTAGAGCGGGGCTATAATTTTATTAGGGCAGAGCTATCAGACATTTAGGGCGGAGCTATCAGTCATTTAGGGCAGAGCTATCAGTCCTTTAAGGCAGGGCTATCAGGCATTTAGGGCAGGGCTATCAGGCATTTAGGGCAGGGCTATCAGGCATTTAGGGCCGGCTATAATGTTATTAGGGCGGAGCTCTAAGCGCTTTAAGGCGAAGTTATCAGTCATTTAGGGAAGAGCTATCAGTCATTTGGGGCGGGGCTATAAGTCATTTAGGGCAGGGCTATCAGACATTTAGGGCAGGCTATAATTTTATTAGGGCGGAGCTCTCAGTGCTTTAAGGCGGAGCTATTAGTCATTTAGGGCAGAGCTATCAGTCATTTAGGGCGGGGCTATCAGTCATTTAGGGCAGAGCTATCAGTCATTCAAGGTGGAGCTATCAGTCATTTAGGGCAGAGCTTTCAGTAATTTAGGGTGGGGTTATCAGACATTTAGGGAGGGCTATAATTGTATTAGGGCGGAGCTATCAGTCCTTTAAGGCAGGGCTATCAGACTTTTAGGGCAGGGCTATCAGACATTTAAGGCGGGCTATAATTTTATTAGGACGGAGCTCTCAGTGCTTTAAGGCGGAGCTATCAGTCATTTAGGGCGGGCTATAATTGTATTAGGATGGAGCTATCAGTCCTTTAAGGCAGGGCTATCAGACATTTAGGAAGGCTATCAGTCATTTAGGGCAGAGCTATCAGACATTTAGGGCTGGGTTATCATAAGTTTAGGGCGTAGCTATAATTTTATTAGGGCGGAGCTATCAGACATGTAGGGCGGAGCTATCATTGTTCGTTTCTGTCTTGCTTTTGTCCATTCATCAATCTTCCTCCAATTTGTTAGCAATGCCCAATCCAATCAGTTTCCATAGAATGAAATCTTGCTCCATCCTACACTTTTTCCTCATTTCCGGACCATGTCAATAAAATGTACATCCTGGTAGGGGAAAAAAGGACAATCTTAACTTCCATTTTATGCTGACATTATTATTCCAAAGCTTGGAGCAGCAGCAGCCAGAGCAAACCGTCACTGGTCACTTTACATGTCAATCAAACTCTTTCAGTCTGAGGGGCGGGGCTTGGCTGTTCCTCTAAGAGTGTGTTGTTTGTGAAGGTCGGTGTGATGTGCTGTCTTGGGTTTTTTCGATCAGCGTCTTCAGTCCACCAGCTGATTCGCTCCATCAACGAGTATCGATCGTCCCGCAGGATGCAAGTCATGTCTCTGCGCACCGATGCAGGACTTTTTCCCCATTACTGAACTCTGATATCAGATGTCAGACTCTTAACCTTCAATCCTGCTTAAATCCTCTCGCGGGGAGTATTTTGTTCTGCCTCTAATCACATCGACTCAATAATCAGCATCTGAACAGAGACGTTTATTATGTTACGCATTCACATCTACATCTCTCCAGCAGGCTGATGGGTTTCTGGAACACCAGATACTGCAGTGTGTGTGTGTGTGTGTGTGTGTGTGAGAGAGTTTGGATACACACTTTACACATGCATTTGTGACAAAGAAATGCACTTAATTCTACTGAAAGTGCACTTTTTAGGCTTTGTTACACTTTAAACATCGTATGACACTTTAAAGAGCAAATTTACATGTATTGTATTAAGCCTCACCTTGGTCCCGCCCACACTGATGATGCGGTAGGCGTGTCTGTTGGCATCATAGAAGAAGGAGACGGTGACAGCATGTTTGCTTGCCGGGATCCAGTTGCGTTTGGTTCCAGGATCAATCTGGAACACATGAGCTCGACTGCTGAAGATGGGCTGTTCCCTGCGAGACACACACACACACACACACACACACACACACACACACACACACACACAGTGAGTTTAACACACAACACAATAACACTACTACAGCGTGTCGTCCCACTTTCTGAATGGATATGTGAATCAGTTGTTTACTGGAGACTCTGTGTGAACGGCTCATTCGAATGAGTGAGTTGTTTACTGGAGATTCACTTTGAATGTATTGTTTTGAATCAGCGAGTTGTTCACTGGAGACTCACTCTGAATGAATCATTTAAATAAGTGAGTTGATTATTGCAGACTTGCTCTGAATGAATCCTTCAAATCATACATCAATGGATCATTTGAATCAGTGAGTTGTTTACTGGAGATTCACCTTGAATGGTTGGTTTGAATCAGTGAGTTGTTTACTGGAGATTCACCTTGAATGGAT
>CAIGQW010052188.1:20911-32914 GCA_903798125.1 Danio choprae | reverse complement strand
AATTACTATAGTAATAATTATAGTAATAATTACTATAGTAATAATTATAGTAATAATTACTATAGTAATAATTAACCACAATTACTCTCAATACACTACAAATACTATAGTAATTAATTAACAATTAATAATTGATATTAATATAGAGCTATTACATTTGTTTACTTGTCCAGGGCTCTGTATTGCATATTGCACTTGCTACTGTTATACATATATCATAATTGAATAAATATAATATCTTAAAATGTACTTACCGCCAAAAACTACACCATGCTGTTAACCATTTCTCTCAGAGACAGACTAACTTGAAATGTGTGGGGGGCTGAGTGCTTGGGCGGAGTATCATCATAACTCCTCGTAGGAGTTAAAGCAACTCTGATAATCAACTCCTTTAAATGACTCCAACACTTGACACAAGACTACAACATACAAAATACAGGACTTAAATACAGGACTACAACATACAAAAGAGAGAGATCGACTTAGAATGTCACTTACCTGTTTAATAATGATTTGATCAGCTGTAGTTAGAAATTACACAGAGTTATTCCTCCTCTAAGGGCTTATTATGCGGTCTCTGTCGCCATCTTGTGGATGGACAACGTCAACAGTCTTTGCTCTGCTCAGTATGGCAGGCTGATGGCCGGCGCGCTCTCTCAGAAATTATAAATATTTTAAAATAGGCACTATCCTTACAAATAAACTGCATAGGTGCAATCTAAACAACGACATTCTCCACTAAAAAAGCCTCAAAAGTACATTGTTGCCCAACAGCTGCAACAGTTGTCAAACTGTAGAGTGTCCTCAGCTTGTCGCTGTATGTGGGCAGAGTAATACACAAGGGTGAAGAGGCTGGATGAGTGCTGTTATTTGCAGAATATCACACGGCTATCAGACAATCAGATTCAAGAACCAGACAGAACTGTTGAATAAATATATATATAATATTGTACAGTAAAAAAGTAAACCAAATTAATAACAAAAAAATAATCAAATCAAACATTCTTGATTAAGGTTGCAGTGAAAGAATGGCCATTATGTTTGCATATATATATATTATATATATTGGGTTATTCAATCCAATTATTTAGTTTCACCACATGAGAAAATAGTTTGTGTGATTAATACAAATTAATGATCATTTAAAGATAACAGTATTTATGTGAGTTATTAAACATTATTCCCATTGGGTAAAAGGTTTCTCATTTGCAGTTCAACTAAACCGAGACCACAGATACCAGGTATCAGGGGAAAATAAACTAAAAACAAGTTCTTCCTGAAGGTACACCAATATTAAAAATATATTTACAAACCCCAAAAGAGCATAAGACTTAATATTTAAGGATAACACAGAAGATAAATGAAGCAAGCAGACCGGCGTTGGGTGAAAGAAAGCAACATTTATTTTTAACATTATACAAGAAGTACATACCGTGGGGGGTGAAAACTTTTTCACAAAGCAAAATCCTGAATTATACTTCATATCCTGATGTTTTTTTTCCTCATTCCTCTTCAATGCAAGGTAAACTACATTAATTTATTGTACATTTCAGTCAAATCCGAAGCAACTTTCTCAGCAGAAACTCACACAAGGGTGAACTCGGGAGTTCGTTCATATACTCGATCGTAGTAAGAACCAGAATATGGATCGCCGTGGCTTTATCGTGAATGCATTGTCATTGGCAACAATTTGGCTGATGTTATCAAGTCTGATATTTACATCTGAAGAGTGAAATATGGAAACCCAAGCATTTGAAAGTGAGAAAAGTCAGAATATTAGACACTGACATGCTCGGGAACTGTGGAGAAGCGGATCATGATTGTCTTGTGGGTCGGGAAAATAAACAGAAAATGCTCGATGCTATAAAACGCGAGCGGTGGTACTTCAGGAATATTAAACAGTCAAAAAGTGTTGCGAGTATGGAGTAACAGCAAGGTATAAACACTCCAAAAGTAAAAGTATAAAGTTGAGGCGACTGGCATCGGTCGGAACAGATGTTAAAAGCTGCCATAAAACTCCGAATGGGTCCGTCAAAACCAAATGAAGAGCAATTTCCACACTGAGAGAGGTTACGAGAACTTCACGTCAGATCGTACAAATAAAAATATGAGCTACTAAGAAGGGGAGGGGAAAAAAAGGGCAAATGAGCAACTAGAACGAGGGAAAAAGAAGCAAAACTACAACTACCACAACACAAATAATAATAATGATGAGGGAGGGCAGTCACAAACGTACACACACACACAACTCACACACACACACCTCTGGTCGGCGTATTAAACGCCGCTCTCACTGACATCATCGTGACGCCAAAGACGCAACAGCGCCTCCTACAGCCAGACGCAAAAACAGCGAGAATCTCACCTGTCTGTCCTTCGCATAGGTGCGGCCATCTCCTGCTTTCTGCCATGTAAAGAACACCACTGCGTCCTGATTGGACGCAAACATCAGTGGGCGGGGCTTCCTACAGTGATTGACATCCGTCTCATCAGATGATTCCACCCTGATTGATTGATTTATTCATTCATTTATTATTACATACCATTTTCTTGCAGCAAGATATTAAAAGCCACGTCTAAATCAAGCGCTTCACTGCTTTTTATTCTAGTTGAACAAAACCCATTTTTTTAAAAGAGGAAAGGATAGATCTTGTCGGCCCCCTTGCGGAGACGAAACATTTAAAATGAAAAGAGAAAGCCATTTTTATTTCTCTACCCCCGTTATTTTTGCGAAATCACCCAGCGGAGAGTGGCGAAGATGCTCTCTCTCTGTTACGACTTCCTCAAAAAACGTTCCTCAAAGTTGAATCGTCCTTCAGAGTGTGCTAGCACCTTCTAGGAGACCCGGCGCGCACCCAAAAAAAGAAAAATCCAATTGAAAGGCGAAACTCTCGTCCATTCTCTCATGTTCGGTGGCAGAACCTGAACGTCGGATGTCAACTTTGAGGGGCGACTCTTATTTTCCCAAAAAATCAGCTGCTTGAAAAGCGTTTATAATTATTTTTGTTTGTTTTAAATACGTCACCCCCTCTCTCAGCTCGCGGAGACGGCAGAGCAAGCGTGGTTTTTTTGCAGGTAGTTTTAAGAGAACTTCTTCATCTTGGCTCCGTCTCTGTTGGCAGGGCAGGCCTGAGGCTGACGAGAGAGAGAGAAGAGGCCGGGACGGGACGGGACGGGACAGACCCATACCTGCGCTCCAGGAGCCGCCCTCCTCCTCCACCGCTGCAGATGGAAGATCTCGTGTTTGGCCTCCTCCGAACACTGCGTCTCCCCCTCTCCTCCACGAATGGTGGATGTTTTTCGGCCGCTCACGCCTTTCTCTTTCGTCCTGTCCAGCTTTACTCCCTCCTGTGATTGGTTTGATTCTCTCCTGTTGCTCTCACACCATGGTGCTTCAGTTGTAACAGTGGTAAACGGGCATCCATGTTTGTTCTTTTTTTGTATTTACCCATATTTAAAATGCTGATGAACTAAGCTTAGCACAGGCCTAGCTCCTGTTCCAACAACCTGCCACAGAAACAAAACAATATAACAATTATACAACACACACACACATATTATGTCAAGACAAACTTTTATTTTGGATGCAAATAATGCGACTTATTTTTGCCCAGTGCTACTATAAATAATTAGTTAGCTTACACTCTAGTACTGTGAGAGTCCAGTCACTCCTCCGTGTTGATATGCCCGTTCGCCCTGGTAGGTGGAGTCCTGGGACAGCGCAACATCCATCTGAGACTTGAACTCATCACCAAGGTAGCTGTCCTGTTTCATACAACAAATACACACAAAACTTAACATGCATAACTAACTTAAGTCACTTTCAAGTCATGTCAAGTTTATTTGTAAAGAACCTTTTTTATTTTTAATAGCAAATGTTTATCAAAGTGTTGTACATGAGAGAATGACATTAAAATACTGAAGACCACAAATCAACAACACAAAAGGAAAGTGAAAACAGAAAGCACAAAAGAGCTTGGGGCACACTACACACTATAAAAGCAAACGTATTGTTGAATTATTGTGCTTAGTCGTTTGGCTGACAGTTTTAGTGTGCTTTCTTATTAGTGTTGCTGTATTTTATATTTACAGTATGTGCATATACATCTTATCATTCTTCAGTTTTCTGCATCTGTGATTGTTATTAATATATATTAAAAATAAAGTGGAGGAAAAACAAAAGACAGAAAAAAAACAGATGGTTTTCAGATGGTCCTAAAATTAGCAAAAAATGGTGAATCCAAGTTAGATATGATCTTGATTACTAGTTCGACTACTGCATGTTTAAACAAACGTTAATGTAAACTCAAATCCAGGCTCAGTTAGAAAAAGCAACTTGTGTGTGTGTGTGAGTACTTGTTTTTAAATCCCGGTGGGGACTTAACCCTGAATGCACACAGACTTACGGGGACTTGTGTCATTGCGTGGTCCAAATTTGAGGTCTCCATGGATAACAAGTGTGTAAATCACACAAAATGAAGTATTTTGAAAATGTAAAAGTGCAGATTGTCTGCTGTGAGGGTTGGGTTTAGGGGTAGGGGGAGAGAATATAGGGTTTGTATTGACTTTATTCTACAATGCAGAAGTGCGCTCATTTTTGCGATTGTTTTAGTACTTTCGATTCAGTTGCCTATGGGAGAAATGACTAGGAATAATAAACGGTCAAACTACTTGCTCTACAAACAAGTGTGTTCACGACTATAAAGTAAAATAATATAATAAGAAAATATCAGTTTGCAACATCAAGCAGCATAACAAGCTGTTTTTAACCTCTAAAAATCAATAGTCAAGGAGATTCCAATGGCTGCATCCGCTCGTATGAGAAGAATAAGGTCAATAGTAGAAACATCATTATGTCTATGAGAGTACCCACCAGAATATAGGAACAACTGTGAGTGTGTGTGTGTACCTGTGAGAGCTCTGGCTGGGACAGGCCCGGCTGGCTCATCTGTGAAGGCTGGCTCATAGTGATGTAGCCCTGGGTCAGCGGTCCCTGAGAGAAGGGCTGAGACACCAGGTCCTGGCTGGCCTGACTGTTGGGCATGTTGGGCTGCCCGCTGCCGTGATTCCCGGTGCCACGGTTCCTCTGTCGACCTCCACGACCCCCGGTCTTACCTTTAGGAGCACCGCGACCTGTAAATCACAAGACAGAGAAATTAAATCCATTGTGATCACTGAGACACAAATACAGCTTCTAAATTCTAGGAAGTTCTGTGTTGCGTTTCTGTCATCTTTTTTATTTTTGTACAGAGTTCTTACACCAAAGTCAAAATTAAGGCTTTATCAAGCACTTGAAGTGTGCCAAGTGTGGCAAATTACCTATTTACATGCATATACATACTTCATCAGATGTTATCAGGTGATATTTGTTATTGTATTGTATAGTATAAAATAGTATACTATAGTATTTGTTCTTATATAGTAAAGTATAGTACTCTTAGGAACAATTTTGATAACATGCTTGCCCCAAACCTAACACTGAATCAGTCATTTACTCTCAAATGTCATTTTTTTGCCAAAACAAAAGCAAAACTTGCTTTTTGATGTTTCTTTCCACCAGTCTAAAATGTAAAACTGACCAGTGCATGAGAAAAATAAATGTTGTGGCCTGAAATGTCTTGTTTTAAAGTACAGAAAATAGGCTGTAGCTTTAGTTAAGCGTAATAACCAAGATAGAGAATAATTAGTCTTAATTCTGCTCCACCTATAGTTTGTCTAAATTCTAGGATGTGCTGTTGTGTTCCAGTCATCTTTTTATTTTTATACAGGGTTCAACACCTTTTCCGAAGTCAAAACTTCAAACTTTTCCAGCATACACGTGTCAGATGCTATTTGTTATTCTATAGTCTAATTATAATATAATATTAGTACAGTATAGAATAGTATACTAAGGAACCATTTGATAACATGTTTGGCCCAAGCACAACAATGAATTACTGTCATTTACTCTTAAAATGTCATTTATTAGCAAAACAAATTACAATACTACATTTTTTGTTTTCTTTCCACCAGTCTAAAACTCAATGTCCTGTAATGTCTTGTTTTAAAGTACAGAAAAAGGTTGTAGCTTCAGTTAACTTTAATAACCAACATAGAGATTAATACGCGTTTTAATTCTGCTCCACCTCATTGAACTGTTCTGCTTCACCCACAGCATTATTTCTGTCTTCTCCAAAGGCCTATTCTACACTATTATGATGCGGACTTTTATTTTCTCGGTAGAGAGTTGTAATTTGGTTATTAACAACTCAGCAATGTCAACATTAGTACTGTATTATTGACCGACCTGTACTGTTTGTTCTTGGCTATGTTGTCATCTCCTGCTGCCGCTGTTGTTGTTTTTCCCTCCTTGTTTCTAACTTGTTTGTATATTTGATATATACACGATAGTGTATTTTGTGTTATTATGCTTTGTTTATAATTTTAGGTGTACCTTTTTAACATTCTGTCAAGGGTCTGAAGATGAAAAATAGCCGTTCTTGGCTAATTTGGGCACATTTTACAGTAATGTTGATTAATGTGCACTAACCCTGTAAAGATATAAATTCATTGTTTTGTGGTTTTCTCTCACCAGCAGCAGGTCCGTTCACCTGTCCCAGGTACCCAGGCGGTGGCATCGGCGGCATGACCAGATTGAAAGGGATGGGGATGTTCAAAGAGCCCATCGGATTCGGCCCCGTCCCGATCATGCCCACCTGATCATGAGTCTGGAAGTACATATTAGATGGACGCCCTGCAAATACAGAAGAAAAAATTATTACACTTATGCTTTTAGCAAATGTTTATTTTTTTTCTCCTCACAATTTTAATCAAGCGCAGGTTTATGATGAAAAGGAGCAGCATTGGACTCATTTGGTTGGAAGTTTGCATTTGTGTTTTGGATCATTTTATGGCTCCTATAGTTTGATACAGTGAGAAAAATAAGATCAGATTTATTCAGAAGCCCAAACTGAGCAAAAATAGACAATATTGGGCAGAGGCTAATACTTTAATTGACAAAAAGATTAAACGAAAGATATCACCCTGTAATATGTCAATAACATCCTTATAACAGTACATTAGACTGCTTAAATAAATGCATATAAATATCACACTGTATTTTAAATAGCACATCTTAGTAAAGAGTTTTCTATGATGAAAACTCTGTAGTTTTAAAACAAACAATGCAATATAATGGTGGCATACAGTAGCTCCTCAAACAGACTACATATTTCATATATTTAAATGAGAGTTTTTATAAATAAATAAATAAATAAATAAATAAAAGGATGCATGGACATTCAAAAGTCACTGTTATGTTTAAAATCTGTAAATTCTCAAGCAAAAAGACATGAACCACAAGCTAAGGGTGGACGTTTGACAATTGTGCAAAAAGATTTCATTGCCAATAAAACTACTAGAACTATAAACTCACACAACATGATCGAAGCTCTGATTGAAGTTGTTCATTTCAAAGCCTTAGACACATTTCTATATCAGTATGATACATAGGGTTTAAAGGGTTAAACTAACCATTTAGAATAGTTGATGCATTAACCAACAAGTAAAACAGAAGCACTAAACTAGAATATTTTTAAGTAATTACAGGTAATTCAGTGCGGTGTCAAAACATGAGTGAGGTGTGTGTGTGTGTGTGTGTGTGTATATATGTATTCTCACCAGTGCTGCTGCGATCATACACGGATCCAGGAATCATGGCCTCCCTCGCATCATACATGGCGGTACTCATGAAACGTGCTCCCTGAAACATATTTACACTGTTAGATGGCCTTCTTTGAAACATCTGATCATTAAAATAAAGATTACAGTATGTATACAGCACGCATGCATACACATTAGATGCATACAAGCACTAAAGTCTTGCATATTATGATGCATTAGGTCACTGACTATTAAATATCACTGATAAATCAGCCCTGCATGATCGCCTTTATTATAAGTAGAGATTTTTTTGTCGATACTAATCTTAACAAAAAACCTTCGGCCAATTCTGATGATTATTTAAGTCAATTGCATACAGTACTAAAAACATTTTCTCCGTTAATTAAATGTTACTGTATCAGATAATTTATATTCAAATTGAACTGACCAACAATTTAAGAGAGGCACAAGTTAAGATTTAATAATAATAATAATAATAATAATAATATAATAAAATAAAAACAATGTGACAATCTTTATAGGTGATTTTATTCCATTCCACATTTAAAGTTAACTTTTAAGTGACGTATACCAGAACCAATTTATTTAACATATATAACAGTTAAAGCCAGTGCAGTTGTTTATATATGTGAAAATCTGCTGACTCACTAAAGTGTAGTGGGTTTATTCTAGGCCCTGTTCATTATCCACCTGATATTAAGTTGCATTTCATCGATGCGATCATAAGTGGACAACACTAAGTACAGGTATGACTGGAGCACCCGGAGGAAACCCACTCACAGAAATACCAACTGACCCAGCGACCTTCTTGCTGTGAGGCCACAGTGCTAACCACTGAGCCACTGTGTCGCCCTGCCTTTATCATATTATTCCCAATATGCAGATACAGGGTTTCTGCAGGCTTCATAAAGTCACATTTAAGACTTTTTAAGACCGCTATAAAGGAAATGTCAGACTAATACAGGGATAAGAACGAAGGATTTTTACTTGCCCCACCAAAAATGTCAAATTTAGTTATTTCTTAGCCACATATTTTAAATAATGTGTTAAAACAAGCAAACTCTAGTTGCATACATGCACTTTTTATTATTTACTAGTTTAGAAACAGTGGTAGCTATAAATGCATGGATTACTTTTAAACAAATGTTATTGTAAGGAAGACAATTAACCTATATTGGTAATTAGAGTTAAATGAGATGGATTGTTGGTGATTGGATGGTTGACGGCCTGATTGGGTAACTTTATATGGACATTGGAAAATTAAGATTTAGACATGTTTAAAATGTTTTAAGACCTACAACACAATATTTCAGTAAATGTAAGACTTTATAAGGTCTACAACTTTGTCTTGGAAAGTTAATCAGAATCAGTTTTATTGCCAAGTGTGCTTACACACACACACACAAGGAATTTGTCTTAATGATAGGAGCTTCCAGTACAGAGAGTACAAAAAAGTACAAACAGTGCAGACATACATACAAAAATAAGAACATAAATAACAATAGCATTTAAAAAACAGAGAATAAATATATTTTCCTATATACAGAGGGTAAGGTGAATATGTGGTCATTTAAGGAGGTTCAGGTGGAAAATGGCCTGTGGGAGATCTTCTATAGTATGTTTAGGGTGCTTTCACACCTAGACTTTTGTTTTGGAAGCTGGCGCGTTTGCCCCCTTATCGCGGTTCGATTGGGCATATGTGGAACCTGCAATTGCGCTCTGGTTCACACCAAATCAATCGGTCTGAAACCGCCTGAATGAGGTGGTCTCGGCTCGATTGAAACGAACTATAAAGCGGTTTGGTTGTATTCAGAAGTCAATATGTTCCAACGGACTAACAAACTATATCACTGTGGCTATATCACAGTGTAATATGTATATGTAATAGCCATATTTACAGCTATGAAAAGAAAGAATATCATTCCTGCCAGTAAAAGTATGTTTTATGTCGATTATGAAAGTGAAATGCAGTCTAACTGAACTATTAAAACTATATATAATAGCATTAACTTTTTGGTTTACTCGACTTCTGATAGCCTACATAAGGTCTGTGGGTGTCACCGATCAAAATTAAAGTGCACCTTTTTGCTAATGTCTCATTTCTCATCGTCATCATAAATTAAAATAACACATGACAGCTGAACGGACTCCCGAAAAATAAAGCAAACTCTTAATCAAACTCTGACCAATGTGAGGAGAGTTTACTTGCACGTGACTTGTTTTAATACTTTTGGTCCATTTAGAAACTCCGCCGTGTGAAAGTAAACCACACCAACAACAAAAATCAACATTGTAACAATTTTAATCAGTGTTTCAGAACAAAACAAACAATCTACAGGTGTGAAAGCACCTTTAAAGCCTTTAAGACCCCACAGACACCCTGTGATAGCTTTAAATTAAACCAATAAATAATTAGGGATGCACTGATGTATCAGCCATGATATATGGCTCTGTGATGGTCTATTACTCACAGGGTTGATGGTGTTGACCAGTTTGCGTGGTTTGCTGAACTGCATCAGACTCTCCCTCAGGTTGTTGAGAGGACCCTCCACCAGCACCTTCTGCTCCTTGTAGTAGTTCAGCAGGTGGTTCCACAGGGGCTGTTTGGACAGAGCTTTAGGGTTGCCCACAATGATCACACCATATCTGCACACAAACATTTGTGCATGAGATTACAGGAGTTATTTACAGACACAAATCAAGTGATGGTCAAAGTTTCATGTAGCATGAAAACACTGAATGGGGGCTTATGGGAAAGTCAGTTTTACTTTTACCTCAAATAATGTTTTTCAGTTTCAACAATAACACTGGCTTATGACATGTGCTTTTATCTTTATATTTTATCTTATACAACTCGCGCTCACCATTGTACTATTATTTGTAACAACAAAGGGTGACTCATGACGAAACAGTGGTGAAGTAATTAACTGTGACTCTAATCAACTATAATCCCAACTATTAATCGACATTGCAAATTCTGCGATGTGACTATTATGGATTTGAGGATTGCAATATCGATGCTGAAAGCATATATTGTGCAGCCCTAACGTCTTGTATAAACCAGGCTTCATTCAGGGTGTGCTGTTGTTACCTTGCTCTGGTTAGCGCCACGTTGAGACGGCGCGGGTCGTTCAGGAAGCCGATGCCCTGGTGTTCATTAGCTCTGACACAGGACAGAATGATGAAGTCCTTCTCCCTGCCCTGAAACGCATCCACACTGGCGATCTCCACCTCCTGCAGACACATCCATGGATAGTCAATGATGAACAGCTCACTTGAAGAGCACAACACATTCAATACAAATCTAGAGAGCATTTGGAGGTTAAAGTTTAAGAATATATTCATGTTAATAATGATCACCAAGAAGATTCTTTACAGAAATCTGAATTCATCTATTTAAAATAAAATTAATAGAATTATTAATAATCTTTTTTGCATAACTTCAAGTTATTTCCAGCTAGTTTGCAAAACCAGATGCAGCATTTTCATTCAGTTTAAGCTGAGGCACTAAAAGAACTAAAAACTAAACAGACAATAAACTGAACAACAACAATAAGACAAAACTAAACTTTGTTTAGATTAGTTTACACTGTTTAAACTTAATTTAATATGCTTTTAGACCTTTAAGATATTTCCAGCTAGTTGGCAAACTAGAATGAGGATTTTTAATTCAATTTAAACTAAAACAACTAAACAGACTATAAATTAAACCAAAAACAAAAAAGACACAAAAATAAAACTAAAGCCAAAACACTCAAATAGGACTGTTGCAAACGTATGCATGCATGTGTTTTTTTAACATATCACTTGTAGCATTCATGAAAAATAATTATAATTACTTGTTCGTACGCTCTTTAAAATTAATAATTAAATTTGTTAGTCAAGTTTTAAAATAAGAGCAGTCAGAACCATAATTCAGTGTCAGAACCAGTCTCTCATAATTTTTAACTGCACATAAAACAAAGTTAAAAAGTTGATCATTTTCCACTCTTGCTTGTATTAAAGTTAAAGGTGCAGTAGGTGATCTGCCAAAATGCTAACCGGTTAGCATAATATCTTTGAAACACAATCCATCCCCTGCCATCAAAAGCCACGCCTCCTGAAACACGAAGGTGCACCTTAAAGATGACAGTAGACAACCCACTAGACCATGTCATTCGCCAGTTAGAAAACTTTACAGTACTTTATAATACTACGATTCCCAACAAAAAACTATTATATCAGCACATTTCAGTTGTGTAGCAAACAAAACTTGCCATAATGTGCAATATTTCATGCATGCAAGGATAGCTGGTCTCACTCTCTCATGCACTTTGTCCTAAAGCCACTACTGTATGCTTA
>CAIGQW010052188.1:0-20511 GCA_903798125.1 Danio choprae | reverse complement strand
ATATTTACAATAATACATACAATTTTACGAAACAAACCTAAAGTTTCCCCTTCTAGATCCTTAACTGCTGTGGTGGCAAAGCTAAATTGTTAGCGGTCGTTAATTAATTTCATTGGATTAATAATAATAATAATAATTATTATTATTATCATCATCATAATATATAAAAAATATTGATCAAATGGAAATTAAAAATGAAAATCTATGCATTTATAATACAAAAATGTCTATTTAAAACAAATACTGCTCCTTTAAACTTCTGAACTGATAGAAATACCTGAGAATAAAAGCATGACTTTCTCCATTCAAATAAATAATAGAAATATGAAATATTTTATGCTGCTTTCTCTCTCTTTTAAGAGAGCCATCTTAAAGAGAGGTTGTTATTATTAATACTAGATTGAATTAATAACTGGATTGTCTTCAACCCTTGTGTATTGTTGTACTACCCTTTTATGTTGGTGGCTGTTTTAACCCCATTGACTTCCATTATAATGACATTTTTACTGTTGATCATCAGTTGGCAGCATTAACCCTTTAGACAGGCCTGTGCAAAAACGTTTCCGACTTTTATATGGAGTTCTGTGGAGTAAAACAGCAGATTATATTGTGCGTGCATGAATACACTTACTATGTTCTAAAAGCTGAACTGCTTATTTTTTTTCTTTCTCAAACATATCAGTGTAAGTGCACAAAGGTCTCTCTCATACTCACACATGCGTGCACGCACACACACACACACACACCACACTCCATATACCCATTTAATTTTAAGCCAGAAACTAAGCTTTTATTCTACTGCAACTGATGATCAATAGTAAAAATCACAAATTGTACCTCTTCCCAACAGGGAAAACCAGCAACAATCAAGTGATTATATGTGCCCATGGCTTTGCAATCAAAAAAATGTCATTATAATGGAAGTCAACGGGGCAAAAACAGTCTCTAACATAACGAAAGGGTAGGCGTTGTTGAATCTTTTATCATTTTTATAGCATTTTCCCAGAATGTGTGTCAAATTAAGATTTGTCCCCAAAAATCTTTTCATTTGCTGAAACACAGAGAAATCTGTGGCCAAATTAAGACTCTAAATCACCCCAGAGTGGATGAAAACATCCCCAACAGCACATAAGAGTTAACTAAATGCATCTATCTGTGAATGACCATGCAAGCAGAAATCTCCGTACCGGCAGTAACCCCGTTCTGCAGAGATCCCTCATAGAAGATGTTTGATGGGAAAGCACTGAGCGCCGGGTGCATGCGGTACTGCACCTGCAGACGGATGGGTCTGATGCCCAGCACCACCAGCCTCTCAAACAGAGACTGAGAAAGACCTGCTTTCGCCGCTTTCTTACACATGACCACAGGCCCCAGCTGACAGTGGTCACCCACCAGAATCAGCTGCCAAAGACAAAAGCACAGCACAGTTACTACACAGAAAACTTACCTCTTTTTAACATCTAAAACATGCTCATTTAAAAACAGCAACATACACAATATCTGAATGTTATACAATGATTTCCTATAACGATACAATTTTGATATTGTGTGACAGGTAAAAGTAATTATTAATAATATTAATAAACTAATTTAAACGTATTTTTAAAAGCTTACCAAGGCTGCATTTATTTGATTAAAAGCATTTATTTGATTTACAATACTGTAAAACTATGAATTTTGATTTGCCATTTTGCTATTGAACGCAGTTTCAAGTTTATCAATTTATTTCTGTGCTTAAAAAACTAAATTTACAGCTTCAGTCTCCAGTTCCACATGATTCATCATTCTGAAATCAGCCTAAGATGATGATTTGTTGCTACTGTGATTCATTACTCATTTACAACGATGGTTATAATTATAAATAACTATCATGAATTTTCTTTTTCATGCTTCATAGTTTTGTGGAAACGTGCATTTTCCTTTTTAGGAGAAGCAAGTGACCATTTATTAGATTTTTTTCACATTTTCATTATTGATGTCCTACATGAATTATTTTGATGAAATATATTAATGGTACTTTATCACGGTTTACATTTTAAAAGAACTATAATTATAAAACTTATAATAATAAATGTTTCTTGAGCAGCAGATCATCATATTAGAATGATTTCTGAAAGTTCATGTAACACTGAAGACTAGAGTAATGATGATTAATTCATCTTTAAAATTACAGAAATGAATGCAAACAAACTACATTCAATTCCAAAATGGTTATTTTACTTTATAATATTTCATAAGGCTGTCAAAACTAATTATTTCTTCGGTGCACCGCGATGCAAACACAGACAATTCGGTATCGGTTCAGTAATAGATGCTAACCAGTTATTACGTACTGACGTCACTTGTCTCATATGTGCTATATTGCGGTAGATTACTATGGTGAGGGAGGTGAGCGCGAGTAATCAAAACACTCGCACTACTTAAAAACACAGAAACTCTGCACAATTCACTGTGTGTGTGTTTGCTGGACGGTCTTGTACTGACACTGAAGTGACAGCAGAAGCCCCTTTTTCGCTATGGAGAAAAGCTGTAATGTCCCTTTCTGCCTCTCTCTCTCTCTCTCTCACTGTGGACCTTTGGCCTGCTGTCGTGAGGTAACGTTTCCTCTCCTCTCGGCTAATGCAGCAATACTTGTGGATCCAGACACGAGTGCGTCTGTAGAGCGAGTTTTCACCACCGCGTCTATCATAGATCAGCTGTGATTGCCGCTGCTGTTTATCAGTGTCACTCATTAGTGAACAGCGACAGAGTGTTAGAGCCAATCGCAGCCCTTTCTGTGCGTGTGACCAATCATAGGGGTGCAAGAACTCGCTCGACAACGCTCAAAAAGCAAGCGGGATAATATTTACATGAGTTTATTTGCTATGAATGCTCATGTTGTTCTGTGCATGTACTTGAGTTCTGTGTGATACATTAAAAAAGAGTGTTTTCTTTGAGTAGGTAAAATTAAAGGTACAGTACATATAAATGAAAGTATTAAAGTACAAAATTGTATTACAAACAATATATATATTTATAAATTATACATTTTAATACAAGTATTCTTGTGCTGTGAAGAAAAAGATATACCTGTGTATTGAAAGCATCGTCAATGCATTGAGATATCGGATTAAACCCAATCGATGGCATGATAATTGTAACCGAACTGAACTGTGAGACCAGTGTAGGTTCACACCTCTAATATTTCACAATTTCTTACATTTTCACTGTATTTTTGATCAAATATATGCAGCCTTAGTAAGAAGAAATAGCTTTTTTTTAATAAAAGATGAAAAAAATCTTAATGATCACAAACTTCTGACCAGTAAAGTATACTTGGATTATGCAAAGTCTGTTTACTAACAAATACAGCATGCACATTTCTCTCAGATTATTAAACAACCATACAAACAAACCCTCATGTGGAGGAGAGTGTCCAGTCACATACCTGTTTGGCCCCGAGCACCACTGGCACCATGCATTCGGGCTCCGTGGCCTGTGTGCTTTCATCGATGAGAATGGAGCGAAACTGCATTTTAGCCAGACGAGGGTCACCAGCACCCACACACGTACAGCAAATCACATCTGCATTCTGAAAAATAATAAATAAAAAAAGACAATCGAATGCATGTCAGGAGGTGTGCTGATGGAAAAAGAGGAGAAAAACGCACCACACTAAAACATGGCCCACTTTCTGGGTCAAAACAAGACAATATTAAGCTTTATGCAATTATTCCAATAAACCCCAAGTAGCTGAGATCTACAATGAAATTATTTATTATCATTTTTAATATTTGTTTATTTATTGCCACATTAGCAACTTATGGCTATTTCATGGCAAGACCAACATACATAAAAACATTACATGATTAGAACGACTTCATATTTCAATAAGAGACGACACACAAACAAATATAGAAATATAGAAATAAATGGAATGCATTAAGTGTTAAATATGATTTTTCTATTCAATATTTGATAAATAACCTTTTTAAAAACACCCTCTTGCCTAAAAACACCATCTTGCCTAATGGTACTTAAACTTTCACACTCTTATCAAATATGCTTTTATGGTGAGAGCAGTTTGACAGTAATTACAAGTTGGTGGTGCATGATTATTCAATGATCAACCTAGAGTGACCAATTTGGCATATATATGTGTGAAAGGTTAAGTACCATTAGGCAAGATGGTGTTTTTAGGCAAGAGGGTGTTTTTATAAAGGTTATTTATCAAATATTGAATAGAAAAATCATATTTAACACTTAAGATACATTTTTTAATGCATTTCATTTCTCTCTCTCTCTCTCTCTCTCTCTCTCTCTCTCTCTCTCTCTCTATATATAGTTATTTATTTTTTAAATAAAAGCAATAAGTCTGGTGAAGCTGTGGTTTACAGTCGATTTATAATGGCCAAACGGGTCCATGTCATGCCTAACAATGCCCCTTAACCATTATAAATCCACTGTAAAGAAAGGCTTCATGAAGATTATTGCTGTTACACAACAGTTATTTCATATTCATATTCAAGATTTCACAAAAAAATAAACAAAGCGAATTTATAGTTGCCAAGTAACAGTCACAGGTGTGTGTTTGTAACGGTGTGATAATTTCATATCACGCTTATAGTGACCAAAATGATCAGTTTTTAGTATTATCATTGTTAAAATAACCTGAAAATGTTCTGTAAATGTCACACAGACTTAAAGAAATCCACCAAACTTTGCATCTAAAAATGGACAAACAACAAATAAGCTTAAATATAAACAAATAAACAAATATAAGCTTTATACAATTTTGTCAAAAACAAACAAAACTCTTGGTTTTTGTGCTTTTATTGG
Organism: Danio choprae; assembly: GCA_903798125.1. Taxonomy (NCBI): domain Eukaryota; kingdom Metazoa; phylum Chordata; class Actinopteri; order Cypriniformes; family Danionidae; genus Danio; species Danio choprae. The sequence continues at coordinate 15,693 of CAIGQW010052188.1, read as the reverse complement.
TACATTTGAATTTTCATTCAAGGTATTTGTTTTATCTGCACTACGCAAAACTACCTCACATGAATCATGTGTACCTTGTTTTTCACAAAACTGCATAAAGCTGCTTTATAAAAGCTGAAAAGGGCTGTGTGATTTGCAGAAAATATCCTATTGTGATTTTTTCTGACTGTTGAAACTTGATTTGCAATTTCATTTTATGACGTGAAGCTTCAGCTCAGTAGCTGTTGTAAAAAATTGTTTAAATGAAAGGAGTACAACATATTTGAAACAATATGTATATACAGTGCTCAGCATATGGGTACACCCCATTTTAAAAATGAATATTTTTCTCCATTTCTCAGTGAATATGGGTCATATATATTGGTGCATTTGAACAAAACAGATTTATTAGTTAAAATAATATTTCAGACACAGAACATCTTTAGAAATGGAAAGAAAATACATTTAAATTCATGCAAAATATTGCAAAAAAAATTACAAACTACAACATTTCAACATAATGGTCTATATTTTTTGCTTCTCTTGATTTTTCATTATTAAATTCCATTTAATATTTTTCCCTAACATATAAATTTGGGCGACTAATTTTTGCACCATTATTGTAAGTTATTTTGTTAGATGAGCTCCAGATTTGGCTTCAGCACTGACTAAACTAATGTATCTGCACAAATATAATATTGTAAAGCATCCAATAGAAAATATTAATTTAAATGAGATTTGTGGAGGGTGAACAAATATATGCTGAGCACTGTAAGTGTCTACATAAACATGTATTTACTTTGCAGCCTTTTATAATTGGCTAATTGCAGTGTTGCAGGATTGACCAGAATAATGAGAATCAATCACGGTTTTAATTATACTGAAAATGTGATTAAAATATATAATCAAAAATAAAAATTATCTGTGGTTTACATTGAAACTGGTAATCGTTACAACACTAGTTTGTTGAGTATTTTATAACAGCTTGGGACACGAATCAACCAATCAGAATCAAATAAAGCACTGAAAATTTGATGTACAAGTCTACTTGTCGACTGGAGAATTCTCAGAATAGCATTTTAATGTTGCTGACAAATCCTAGGCTTACTGATGTGTGTTATCAATCACCTTTGAGGAAATATTGGCATAACTGTCTTATTTAATGTGTATTGTGTGGTTTGTTCTGTTTGTCTTCTGTTGCTAATGGACCTAGTGTCTGGAAAATAAAGTAGAGTATTACTCAACTTCAGACACCCAAAGCACTTAATTTCGTTATGAAATATTCCAGATTTTAGTGTCTATCAGTGTTTTAAAGTGAATCAGACAGGTACCATGAGCAGCTCCCTCTCTGCAGTTCGTTTGAGAGCACGATAGCGTTTCTCATCAGAGGACGAAAGCTCGCCGGTTTCATCCTTCAGCTGCTGAAGCTTCTGCAACTCTGGCATGCTGCAGATCAAACAGACAAACATTCATGCTCAGAAGATCTCATTTACAAGCTACATATGCATCAATCTTAACACTAAAAACCCTGACCACATTAACCCTTGAGTACTGTTCAAATGTACTCCCCTTTCGTTATGTTGGTGGCTATTTTTGCCCTATTGACTTCCATTATAACCACATTTTTTGATTGCAAAGCCATGACACAAAATCATCATGCATTCTTGATTGTTGGTGGTTTTCCCTTTTGGGAAGAGCTAAAAGTCTTCAGAGGTAAAATCATCAGCTGGCTCCATTAACTCTTTAGACAGGCATGCGTTAAAAACATTTCTGACTTTTATATGAAGTTCTATGAAGTAAAACAGCAGATTATAGTGTGTGTGCAGAAATTCACTTACTAGGTTTACTATGTTCTGAGAGCTGAGCTGCTTATTTTGATTTTCTCAAACATATCAAGGTAAGTGTTGTACTAAACTGAAGAACCTAGGCCAGGAGACTCGTTACAAGCAGAAATCTATATTGAGATGTTGGTTGTTCTGCAGTCAAGCAGCATCTTCAAGAAGTCTCTTACAGTCTACAAGAGTCTAACGGATCTAATTTGGACACTGTTATCCTGTGTATATATGTTTTAGGAGGGGGCAGAGTTAAGGTGGAGACAAAGAGCATGTAAATAAGGTAGATATGTGAAAGAACCTGTCCAGCGACTGACAAGACAAGTTTCACCAGCCCAAATCTAAATCAACAAAAAAAGAGTTTCTTCGGCCTGAATGGATTACAAAGACAAAGTTGTTGAAACCCTGCCCGAAAACCAGCAACAATCAGGAATGCATGATTATATGCTGTCATATTGCAATCAAAAAATGTCATTATAATGGACGTCAATGGGGTAAAAACCCCCCAATATAACGAAAAGGTAGTCAATTTGCCCAGAGTTTATTGTTGAGTCTTTGAAAAATTCCAAAGCCTTTTCCCAAAATACGTGTCAAAATAAGATTTGTCAGCAAAAATCATCACATTTGCTGAAACACAGAGAAAGCTGTGGCCAAATTAAGCCTCAAAATCACCTCAGAGTGGATGAAAACATCCGCAACAGCACACAAGGGTTAAGAACAGAAATGGTGGTACCTGTCCATGTTGCGGATCTGATTGTGCAGAGCCAGGAAAGACACAGGTGAATCGATGGCCTCACGACTCTTAGCACACAGACGAACCACCTTCAGTCCCGTCTGATGGATCTTCTCTGTTAGCTGGTCCACGGCGATGTTACTCGGCGCACAAACCAGCACTGGGCTACACATGGAGACAGCACAAAAAGAGAGAGAAAAAAAACTGATTAAATACAATAGGCCCTATAAAATGTTTTATTCTTTCCCCAAAAAAATATTTCTATTTTAAATTTCCTGGACGGTCTATTAATGGTTACACACTTGAATAGAAATTGTGAGATTTTGTTTTATTTATGCTAATCTTAAAGCATTAATTTAATTAGTTTGATGAATTTAATTGATTACACACACTTTGGTGATGAATCTGAACTCAAAATGTTTGTTTTGACACAAAAGCATAAACTAAATTAAGGTATAAAGGAAAAATAAATACTTCCTTGTATTTTCTTCGTCAAAATGTGCTGTACAACAAAGGTGTACTGCTAACATGAAAGTAAAAATTGTGTAATACTCACATTAATTACTATTACCACAAAATGTTATATGCATGATTTTCCTCATTACTTGACATTCTGGATTATACTTTAACATTTTTTTTTTTTGCTAATAGAGTAAATCAAATCAGAATCAGGATCAGAAAGAGCTTTATTGCCAGGTATGTTCACACATACGAGGAATTTGCTTTCGTGACAGAAGCTTCTACAGTGCAACAGAATCACAAAGACAGGACAAAAAACAGATAATAAATATATTTATCAAAGCCATAATAACGAAAATATTAAATATATTTCTAAACAATATCATACAATATATAGCAGCTAATTTTTAAAATGGCATTAAATAACTATATTTAATTCTGAAATATTATATTGTACTCTCTTAGCTGGTGCACGGCGATGTTACTCTACACAAAAACCAGCACTGGACTACACACTAAAACAGCAGAGGAGGTGGGGGAGGGGGGGATTGGTGGTAAAGGATTGAATTAGGTCCTATAAAATTAGTTTGATTATTTTTTACCCCAAAAGACTTCTGTTTTAATTTTCCTGGATTGTCTATTAATGGTTACACATTTGAATCGAAATTGTGAAGTTTGACATTAATTTTAAAAGGTTTAACAAAGCTTCAATTATATTTTCAGACCCTATAAAATCATACGCAAAACGGTTTTGTTTAAAGAAAAGAATAAAACATTAATCTTAAAGCATGTCTAATTAATTTACAAAAAAAAAAAAAACAATCAAATACAATTTCTAAAAAAAAATAAAAAATAAATCACATTTTTTTCTATTACTGTGAAAAGCTTAATCGATTAATTAGTGAATTAATGAAATTGTGCATCTCAGCATTTTTGTTTTGACTCAAAAGCAAATATTAAATTAAGGCATAAAAGAAAATTAAACAATTCCTTGTATTTTTTTGTCAAAATGTGCTGCACAACAATGGTCTACTGTTACATGAAAGCAACTGTTACCACAAAATGTTTTATGCATGATTGTTTTCATTACATGACATTCTGGAACGTACTTTAAAATATTTTTTTGCTAATAGAGTAAATGAAAAGCCTTAATTGTACTATTAAACATTTGTAAAAGCAGCACATAGGTCTGCATGTTATTGGAAAAATCGGACATTGCGACGTTTTATTTTTCTGCGATATATATATCGTGATATGAATACGATTTCAGCAGGTGAGCTCTATCATTCATTTAGATTGATTGGGATAATTTTGTAGCGGAGTGAAACAAACAAATTGCAAGGATAAATAAATAAGATAGAGCAAAGATAAAAGTGAAAGAAGCAGTGCTTTATGGTTTTACGAAGAGTCAAACAGTAGTCAGAAATTCAGGTACAGTAATTGAATAATCAAATGTGGTGTAAAATGTAAAATAACACTGTACAGTCTTCACTGATGATCAACTACAATCCCAACTCAACATTGCAGATCCTGCGATGTGACTATTGCGAATGCACACGTTGCGATATCAATGCTGAAACTATATATTGTGCAGCCCTAGCATCACATATTAATAACAATATATAGCATCCAATTTCCAGCACTAAATCACTATATTTCAAGCTGAAATGTTATAATGCGCTGGAAAATTCAACAAGATGTTCAAGTTTAGCCCTGCAGTGTCTTACCCATTGCCCTGTCTGGCCAGATGGTAGACGATGGTGGCAGAAGTGACTGTCTTTCCGGTTCCTGGAGGTCCCTGGATCAGACTGAGGGGCCGCTGGAGTACCGTCTTCACAGCATAAACCTATAATGTGCCAAAGACACTTGAGTAGGCGTTGGACGATAACCAGTTTCAATGATTACCACGATTGGTAATGATTACCACGATTGGAGTGTTTTATTTTTACAACTATTTAATTTTATTTATTTATGGCACAGTATATCCAGCAGAATAGGACCCTTTACATCAAAAGCTGCTGGTCAGTCCACGATTCAGCCACTACCTAAAAAAATAATTGTTATAAACCAACATTCAAGCCTGCTATAGAGCTGAGCTTGGTTTGGGACTTGTAGAGTTGCGCATTGATGGATTTGCTCTTCAGTGTTTGGACTTTCAGCAGTGAAAATTAAACCACACTGAACTGAACTAAACTGAACTTCAACTCTGAAAACTGATAGCTCTGATAGCTCATCAAAAAAATAAACACTTTTTTTTATTTCTATACAATTAATGATGATTACAGTGACTAAACTTCCAGGTTTAAACAATGAACTTGATTTTTCTCCTTTGTTTTCTATATGCATTAGTCTAATGTTTGAGAATTATGCTGTACAGTAATTTTTTTCTTCTTTTTCTCTCTTATTATTGTATTATGAATAACTAATGTAAAGTTTGATGACAGCTTTGTGTTAAACAGAGCAAAAGTTGCTAATTACGAAGGTCTTTTTTGGACCGTAGTAAGCTTTTGGTCTTACTGTAATTGCATGGTTATTATAGTTAGATAAACCTGTAAAAAATGTTTAAAATTTGAGAACTAATACAAAGGAGTTAATACATTGAAAAAATATATATAATAATTAGGGATGCTCCGATCAGGATTTTTGCAGCTAATACAGAGTATCGATTCCTTGTCATTCAAGCCTGCTATAGAGCTGAGCTTGGTTTGGGACTTGTGGAGCTGCGCATGGATGGATTTGCTCTTCAGTGTGTGGACTTTCAGCAGTGAAAATTAAACCACACTGAACTGAACTAAACTGAACTTCAACTCTGAAAACTGGACTGACACAGTTTCAGTTTACTAGAACTTCTATGTTAAGCTGCTTTGACACAATCTACATTGTAAAAGCGCTGTAGAAATAAAGATGAATTGAATTGAACAGTGCAGTGGCTTTACTTTATATCCAAAGAAAAGAAAAATCTCCAAAGACGCCCTTTTAAGTTGTAAACAAATCATTGTTTTCGAAACTAAAGACGACAGCAGAAGTCAATGCTTTATTTTAATTATTCAGCCTGACATGTTTACTGCTCCAAAATAGTATAAATGTTACTTAAAATAAAATATAATGTGTTTAATGAGGACAAAAAGTAGTAGTTTTTTACCCAGACATTTAAAAAGAACATATTTTAGAGCTGTAATCATAATACTGTGATATTTTTATTCAAGGTTATCATAACGTCAGAATCTTATATTGGCCCATGCCAACACTCAAGCTTCAAGAAAGTTAAGACAAAGATGTGAGTTTGGTCATCTCTGTACCTGCGAGTGGTTGAGGTCTGGCAGGCCCTGTGCAGTGAAGCGTTTGGGTAGCTGGCATTTGATGATCACGTCCTCCACCTCGTGACCCAGCAGCTTGTGATAGATGTAGCCCGACACGGAGGTCTCGTCCACAGCAAACGTCTTCAGGGCGCTCTGCATTCTACATTACACCATAAAGCTGAGATCATGAGGCTACTTAAAGTGATAGCTCATCAAAAAATAAACACTTTTTTTATTTCTATACAATTAATGACGATTACAGTGACTAAACTTCCAGGTTTAAACAATGAACTTGATTTTTCTCCTTTGTTTTCTATATGCATTAGTCTAATGTTTGAGAATTATGCTGTATAGTAATTTTTTTCTACCTTTTCTCTCTTATTATTGTATTATGAATAACTAATGTAAAGTTTGATGACAGCTTTGTGTTAAACAGAGCAAAAATTGTTAATTATGCATTATGCCGAAGGTCTTTTTTGGACCGTAGAAAGCTTTTGGTCTTACTGTACTTGCATGGTTATTATAGTTAGCTAAACCTGTAAAAAAATATATAAAATTTGAGAACCAATTCAAAGGAGTTAATACATTGAAAAAATATATATAATAATTAGGGATGCTCCGATCAGGAATTTTACAGCCAATACAGAGTATCGATTCCTTGTCGTTGTGATCTGCCGATACTGAGTACCGATTCTAACGCTTCAAGCTTTATAATGCATAAATCACATTTTCCCTCCAAGTATGATGCTTAAGTGGAGATCTCATCTTACCCAAGAGAATAAATTAAGGATGCTGCATATAACTTACCTTGCATACCTTAAACACGCCTCTTATAACCATTTAGGTGTGAACATATCATGGCCAGAAACAACTTTACAGAAAAATTACAAACAATGCAATTTGGAAACATTGTAAATGATGAAAAAATATCAACATGTCGCAATCAAGAAAAAGTTTGGTGCGCACATTTAATGCATAAGTAGTAAAAATTCACACCTATAAACCCATAATATTTTTACTAAAAGGAAATAGGCCTATAAACTACTGTTTATTGCAATAAGTATATTACAAGAAGTTATATTTAATATAAAAAATATATTTTTATGTTTTATTTATCTAATAATACCAGCCAGCTTTTAGTAAACTTGCAATATTGTCACAAACATAGCACTTTCAGTTGTTATATGTAAAAAGACCTAAATACATGCAAGACCATTCAAATATTTTTCTCCAACTATTGACAGCAGATCTGGAGAGTCTTACAGCAGCTCGATAGCTCTATGACAGAGAGGGGGATTTACACTTGTGATATCTTTACTGCTTATTCATTTAACCCAACAAATGTAATGCTTAGAAAAATCACTGTGTCTCTTGTGATCTGTTCTCTTGCTCATTCACTCTTGTCGTATGATTTCTTCGTATTTTATCTCATTTTGGGGATCACGGAGCTACTATGATATGTGGGAGTTTTGTGGAGCTTCCGGGAAAGGTTATAAGGTTGGATGAGACACTAGATAGGGGCGATCACTCTCCTCGCGTCACAGCAGCTCAATACACTGGATATACAATGGTTGCACTTGTAACAAAGAGACCATCACTCATGCGAGTCGCGCTAATAAACTGTATAAACAGGTCGCACTGCATCTGTATATATTTTAGCTGTTGTGACGCAAGCGCATCGATCGCTCATGATAAAATCAGTACATTATTTATTATTTATTATCTTTTTGCCGTTCACAAAACAAAAAATAAGCCATTAAGGTTTGGATTTATGAGTAATTTATTCTCGTGCTTCTTTAGATAAAAATATCATCCAAATGAGTAAGTATAAACGTAATCACCAACTATGTTATGTATAAATCTTATGGAAAGTTTATTTATCTAGTAAAAGTCTAAAATTGTTAGTAAGACTAACCGGTCAAAAGATGTCGACTTCCACACAAAGTCCACCTGGAAGTTATGCGGCACCTCCACAGGTGCACCAGCACTACTGCGCAGCTCGATAGCAATTTCATCTCCATAATCTGAGAAAATCCTGGTTAAAGAATCAACCGTGTAATACAGCACCATATAAGACACTTGTAAATTTTCATTTTTCATCCCTTTAAGGTAAATTATTATTTCATTTACTCTCCTTCAGACCATCAAAGATGAAAGATTTTTAGCTGAATCTGTAATCTTGGTGATTTTGTATAATAAATGTGAATGGTTACTCATTTTTGAGATTAAAACAGGGTTCCCACCCTTTCATGAACAGCAGATTCAAGGTCATTCAAGGACTTTTTAAAGCACCTTTCTTAATTCCCCCAGCATATGTAGTGCTGTGAAACTCCTTACTGTACTTAACATTTCACTTACAAGACTTTTGATTAAGAATTTATAATTGTTTTTGACAGCAGCACAGTATAATTGCTGAAATAACACAAACAAGTTTCATTTTAAATGTAATTCAGACACTTTCAGGGACCTATGGTTGTTTTTAAAGAGCCCCTATTATGGGTTTTTGAAAATGACCTTCAATGCAGTGTGTAACGCAGCTCTAAGTGAAGTGAAATATCCAGCTAAGGCTTAAATCTGAAAGTGTGCTATGTTTAAAACTATTGATTCATCTACAAAAGAGTAGACTCAGAGTGGTTTAATTGAATCGCCGTTGTAACGAATCTTTAGCCGTGTCGGGGTGACGTCAATACGGAACTCAAGCCCCACCTATTTGTTGCGCACGCAGACCCGGGAAAATTGAAACCCCACCGGCCCTGCCCACAAACACTGTAGAAAGAAAAAGACAACAAACACTGTAGCAGATCCCGGTTGAATCATGTCGCCAAGACGCTGTGCTCTGAAGTGTGAGGGAAAGTTGGTGTTACTTTCTCTACCCAAACACGAGGCTGTGAAGAGTCAGTAGTTGAAGTTTATTTTTGCAAAATTTTTGCCCCAGCCTTGTGCTGTGTTCCCGTAATTTTTCTGATGAGTGCTTCAGCAATCTACACACTAATAACGGGGGATTCGTTGGCCATGTGTTAAAGGAAGGATCAGAAAAGACTATTAATGTATGGGTTTTTGTCAGAGCTTGACAGGAACTTTACAGTACACAGTTCATGGACCAGTTTCTTCCTCCATTTCACAAGTGTAAGTAAATGCGATTAAAATGGTTGCCTCTTTGTTTTCTCTAGCTTGCAAATTGTGTATTTGATTGTGTTTTGTTACTTGTAACCGCTCCACATGGCTCGTACTGTGTCTGTTAACTCTTTATATTCTCATATCACGCCTAAAGCCACGGTGAAAACGCGACGCGTGCCGCTTTGTTTACGAATTTAAATGCGTTTGTGAGCTCGTGATCCTCTGCCGTTTGTCATTGCTATGGCCACCGTCAGCTGTTCCTACACACGTGCGGCGGTCAAGTTTCAAAATAGTTCAGCTTTTGCCACTGTGTGGATTAATAGTGAATGTGTGTCACTGTTTTTACTTACGGTTAAGAATAGAGCAAATGCTGGTGTTAAACTGCATTGCTTTAATGCACTCCTGCATTGGGCTCACACACACACTCTGGCTACTTCAACAATGTTCATAAGCCATGGTGGGCTTTTCTCTCTCTCGCGCTCAACGTAGTCGACCAATCGCAACAGACTGGGTCATCGGACCAATTAGCGCAGATTAGCATTGCACTAAGGAGGGGTTTGGGAACAAATGAATCGCTGAACTAATTATATGGGAGTCGTTGGGATAATTAGGTAAACATAAATCCATATTATAAGACAATGAAATTATTTATTGACCTTGCAGGCATATCAGCCTGTTGTTGGAGACCCCTAAAACCAAAATATGACTAATTATAATGCATAATAGGGTCTCTTTAAGCACTTTCCAGACCTTAAATCCATATGTCTGACATTCAAGTACTTTCAAGAAGTGTGATGAGAACCCTGTATATATAGCAATAATATATATGCTAAAAATAATAGCATACATACAAGTCCAAATCAATCCCTGTGGCTCCTGATGATAAACTGAGCTCCTATGAAGCGAAACGATCAGTCTGTGTAAGAAATATTGTAAATAATACTACATTTCTGAGACAGACCTTTCGTTTCACATTATAAGACCTCAGTGTATCATCAGGAGCCACAGGGATTAATTTGGTCTTGCTTCTGTGTTTATTTTTAACCTCAAAAACAGGTGACCATTCACTTGCATTATACAAAATCATTAAAGGTCTGGTGAAGTGCTTTTAAATGTGTATTATTATTCAATGTTTGACAATTTCAAACAAAACATGAAGAGAGGGTGGGACTGTGTAACCCCTCCCCTTTACAAAAAAACCAGCCAATAGCGTTTTGTTCTATCACAGCTCTGCCAGTGAGCGTGGTTGAGCTCAAGCGCATCAAATGAAAAGCCAAAGAGAAGCATCTTAAAGGTGGCGGGGCACGTCAGACACTAGAGAGCATTTGATTGGTTATGATTTGATGAGAAACTAAAGTATGAGGTGACGAAAAAAAAATCATTGCTCCATTTAGGCAGAAGTGACAAACTGCAAACTTTACATGTTTATATCAGTTTTATATCTTATATAAATGCAAATGTTGTCACTGTGTTGGTGCGCACTAGCTTATAGATATCTTAACTAACAATACTGATACTAATATCTAAAAAACTTTAATTTCATGGGACCTTTAAGGAACAAATGTTCTACTAAACAAAAACAGCATCAGTAAATGAATGGTAAATTTTCATTTCTGGCTGAACTATCCCTTTAAAACTGCACAGTCAGGACATTCTGACCCTCTTCTGTAATAAAGGGTGCTTGTAAATCATAATGACAGCGTGTTGTGAGAGTTTTACCATCCAGTTGCTAGAATTTACTGAGTGCTTGCAATGCAGGGTGTTCTGGGCGGTTGCTCATCAAATCATTAAAGCATGAGAAATGCACGCCTAAGCACATCATCAGGAGAAAATAATAGTTGTCATTGCGTAATAACAGTCTGAAAGGATACTGTCCGGGACTTTGATGACATGTCCAATGCCTTTCCAGAGTGGGGCCATGTCTCCTTTATAGCGCAGACAGATCTCGTCTCCTTGCATCAGCCGCATGTCTGATAGATATCACCCCACACAGAGAAAACACAACCAGATTAATCACATCTTACAGATTTCTCAGCAAGCATTTTTTGTCTTTAAAATAAGTCTAATAGATGTCTAGGCTAAATTTGAGCTGTCAGTGAAATAAATAAAAGTATAAGAACAGGCCAAAACTAGACTAGTCATTAAACAAACAGGAATAAATAAATACAAATGTGAAGTCTATGTCAGTGTTTCTCAACCACGTTCCTGGAGGACCATCAGCTCTGCACATTTTCCATGTCTCCTTAATCAAACACAACAGATTGAGATCATCAGCTCATTAGCAGAGACTGAAAGACCTGTAATGGGTGTGACAAAGGAGACATTCAAAACATGCAGTGTTGGCGTGGTTGGGAATAACTGGTCTATTTGATGATTAGCCTAATTTTGGGCTCTTCTTAAACGTCTATTAGATTTTCACTGACAGCTTAATTTTAACCTTGTTTTAGCGAACAACATTCATGCTAGATGTCTATTAAAGCGCAAAATTGCTTGGTGGGTAATGTTCTATTAATGGTAATAGAGCTATATATCCATCACATACACAGTACTGCACCACGAACACTCATGCACTCTCACACACAAACACTATAGGGGTGTGAACCTACACTGGTCTCATGATTCAGCTAAGATCATCATGTCATCGATTTGGTTGAATTAGATATCATAGTGCAACATGAGAATTTCATCTACAATTTTTTATTTTACTTCACAGGAATGCAATTCTGTCTTTTAATACGAGCATTCAGATATACAAACTGAACCTTAAATTTTACCTGCTCAAAAAAACAAAACACACGAGATGCACGGCCCAAAAAGTGCATTTTCGGTTTTTAGCCGAAAGATTTGTCACCAAAACAACACGGCCGAAACGGTATGCTGTGATAACACAAACTGAAACCGCGGCCAGCTCATGGTTGTCTGAAGCAGCATGCCTGCGGTGTGTATATTCGGATCCCCTGCACTTCATTGCGACTGTACTCGATTCGTAATATAAAGATCATTAGGCTACTTGGATGCGGAAATAAAGCAGCATGTGTGAAATGATCCAGACCGCGATGAATGCGAAAAACTCGCGGGGAGATGGAGAGCACATGCGGGAGGGGGAGATCAAAGCAAAAAATAATAATAATAATAAAATTAAAAAAGACTCGTTTCGGTGCACTAGAATGAGGATGAGGAGCATGCATGCTCGCTGTTACAGTCATATGTATATGCCTGTATGTTTTGCTTGTGTGAGTGCGCTCTCTCTCTTTCTCTTTCCCTCCCTCTGTGTTATTTCTCAGGTTCGCCCACTCCAGTACCCCATATCTACCCCATATCTTATCATAATTCCACCCTCTGACGTCATCACCCCCGCTTCCAATTAGGAGGGGAGCTCATAGTTTAAAGGGACGTGAGCGGTGAAGCTCGTTCTGCTTGCTCTCTCTCTTGTGTGTGTTTTTGGCTTGTTTGCCTATTGTGTGTGTTTTGGCTGGTTGTTAGGAGGTTGATGCGAGTTTGAGTTTTGATTTTGGTCTGGTCCTTGTTGTTGGTTGCGGTTACCGTTTTTGTTGTATGTGTATATGTGGCACTTCCCGTTTCCTAACCCTCGGCGTCAGCCTTCCCCTGGGATTCGAGGAGTTTAGATGTCACGTGACATACACCTTGCATCATGTAGATAACTCCACTGTCTAAACACACTAGTTAAGAAGTGTGCGCCACCCGCTGTAAGTTTTTTTTCACCGTCTTTTGGCTAGTAGAGCAGTTTTAGTTATAGCGTGTAAACGCTGAAGATGTTATGCTTGTTTATTTTGTATTAGTTAGTTTAGAGGGTAATTTCAGTTAGATTTGGGGTTTTGTTATATTGTGTTTATTTATTTGGCGCCACTTAATTCTCGTTTCCCCATCCATAATATACATTTATTTTATTTTGTGAGATCTTGTAAATAATATTTTGCTGTTTGTCGTCTTGTCACTTCTGTAAATAAATTCACTTATTTTGCAGTATTTTGGTTATCGTTTGGATATTTTGCCACCAACTCGTCACAATATTATCACATTAAATGTTGCTGCTTTTAAACCCTCGAGCCAAACTTGAAAGTCGTAACACTCGCTGTCTAATATGTTCAGTGAAATCCTGTAAGAAAGTACCTCAAATTATAATAGGTAGGCTATTCTGTTCTGACTTAAGGCTGATTTATACTTCTGCATCGAGTGATCAGCAAGACCCATGGCACGTGCCTTGCGCATAGAATTTACACTTCTGGGTGCTGTTTGTGTTGCTCTGCAGTAACACTTCTGAAACGCTAGATGGCAGTAGGTGTTTGTTTCTCTGTGTCGAGTTTCTTCACGCGTGTTTTGTTTTTTCTGAATGCTACCTTACTGTACAAGTAGCTCAAACTCGCTCATTCAGAGGCGGGGACTGGCGGACGTGCAACAGCTTTAATCATAAGGTAAACACAAAACAACAGTTTCCATCTGGAGCTCCTTCACGGGACTCCACACTTGTAAACAATCGCTCCATCAGGCTGGTGGCTCTCAGCACTGCTCACACTCATCACCGCTACCAAGCCGACCAATCATAGAGCTTGCGATACGTGTCGTTGCAACATGTAGTCACATTTTTTGAGAGGTGCGCGGACCACAGGCGTGGGCTTGATGCAGAATTCTAAATCTGCCATTAGGCTACTATATACAAAAATGTTGATTTATGCATTGGCCCTATTTAAATACTGTCTCAAATGTGAGTCAGACGACAAGCTCAACCACTCAACAGCTAGATGTTATCCATCCGCAGAAGTGATCTAAAATATTTTCATAATTTGTAATTGATTAATTCTTAGAAACTTTAATATTAATGCAATTGCAATGCCTTGCTTTCAGTAAGTTTAGTACAGTCTACACAGTCATAGCCATAAATCCAATGACACTAATAATTGGCATAATATATTTTGAGGTTTCATTTCGCTGCATCCCTGAAAAACACGCTTCTTCAGCATATCAAACAAAACTCGAGTACTAAAGGCAATGGGAGCAATTTGAACAAATACACAAAAGTCAATTATAAAAGTGCATAATAAATGTGGGCTACCAACATTTTCCCTGCTTGCTTTTTGAGTCCTGATGACTGACTTCCTAAACACCTATGTTTATAAAGCATGTGTGATAAATAACACCAGTACGTTATTAATGGTTATATTTTACTGAAGTATAGTGAATCGACACGGAATCTTCAGCACAATGCATCAAAGAAACTATTCATTTTAACATCCCTAAAGCACACACACGCACATGCGCGCTCTCACACACACACACTCACACACACACACACTCTCACACACACACACAGGTCCGTGCACACATCGATGAGGGATGCATGGGACTCAGTGTTAGGGATGGGATGGATATGAACCACTGGTAGACACAGAAGATGTTGAAAGTAAATATTACCACCTGAATCCGTCTTGGGCAGAGTGAAATAAGCTATCCGCTTTTTATTCAGTCCCAAATCCCACCTCACTGTTATATTGTCTTGAGTCTGGAGTGAAAATACAGGCAGACGAACAAAAAGAAAACAGAAGAATGAACATGTAATTAAATCAGATTCTGTATATGGAGGAATCATTCAGAAGTTTTGGAAAAACTTAACTAATAAGCAAGAAACTCGTGCATCAAGACAAGTAGGAAACACATAGGTAGGCCTGTCACAACAATCAATATATGGACTAATCGCACAACACATGGACATGACCTCAATAATTTGTGGTGATGCGTTATATATCGCCCATACATAAAAACCAATTCTAGCAACATTTTAGCTGATTGCGCAACATCTGCATCTCTATTGTAGGTGTCAGTGTCAGTATGGTTAAAGAAAAACACTGTAGTATTTGCTATAAATTACTTTAGTATATTTTCATGCGTGTCTGACAACTGAAAATAGATCTGGTAGCAGATATCGCAGCCTCTGTTACTCTTTACCTTGTTAACATTATTTATTATTTATTTAGGATCTGCGTTTTCACCTTCTGATTCCAATGCCTCATTATTACATTGTTAAAATGACTATACTTAAACAAAATATTGTTAAGAAATAATTATTATGTGTTCTTTGGAAGAGTGTACTATTTTATTGTCATCCTGGCATTATAAAATGAGTGGCATAAAATGGGCTTAAAATGACAATAATATTGTTTATTGCAATATATTTTGATATAATATATCGTACAACAAAAAATAGATATCGTGACACATCTGATTATAATTTATCTATAATGAGGTAAAATCAGACTTT
>CAIGQW010052186.1:236808-246991 GCA_903798125.1 Danio choprae | reverse complement strand
ATAAAAATATATGGGCGGTGCGGTGGCGGTGGTGTTTTACACAGCAGATGGACTTCCAGCTGCAACCCATCACTGGGAAACACCCATACACACTCATTCACACACTACGGCCAATTTAGCTCATGTCAAAATGAAGGAAAATTTTATTTTACCTATTTTTAATAAGTACAGGTCAGAAAATAAGTCATCAAACTAAATTGTATTAAATTGTGTCCTGTGTATTAAAATAAATTAATTAATCTAAATGCTGTCATTATCAGAGCTCATGAATATGCACAGAACATTAACCCAGGATTTACATAAAGATAATGTTAAATCAAACAAAAAGTTCAAATGTGAATGAAATGATGTACCATTGACATTCAGCTTAACATTTATATTGACGTCAACTTACTTAAACTCTGACATGGAGTCTTATGGGGCTTTTAATATATAACAAAAGATATCCATGACACATTGTTCTGATATTCATTCATTCATTTTCTTTTCGGCTTAGTCCCTTTATTAATCTGGGGTCGCCACAGTGGAATGAACCGCCAACTTATCCAGCATATGTTTTACGCAGCGGATGCCCTTCCAGCTGCAACCCATCACTGGGAAACATCCACACACACTCATTCACACTCATACACTACTGACAATTTAGCTTACCCAATTCCCCTATAGCGCATGTGTTTGGACTGTGGGGGAAACCGGAGCACCCGGAGGAAACCCACGCCAACACGGGGAGAACATGCAAACTCCACACAGAAACGCCAACTGACCCAGCCGAGGCTCGAACCAGCGACCTTCTTGCTGTGAGGTGATTGTGCTACCCACTGCGCCACCGTGCTGCCCCTGTTCTGATATATAAACTAATTAATACTTTACTGTGTGTCCTCTGTAAAATATAGTAAATATACACAATTTATGTAACTTGTTGCAAATAAATAAATAAATTAAAAAAGTAATTTATCAGAAATGTCATAATCAGTCCTCATTAATATGCAAAAATATGCATAACCAAGGATTTACATAAGTATATAGTTTATAATAATAAACAAGTCAAAATGTAGGTGAAATAATGTACCGCTGTCATTCATATACACGCTTAACATATATATTCATGTCAAAAGTAAACCACTTAAGTTACATTCTGACCTGTAGTATTTTAGGGCTTTTAATATTTAACTAAATATGCATGACACTTTTGTTTTTCTGCTATTAAAAACTAATTGATATTTTACTGGGTGTCCTCTGTAAAACATGGTAAAGATATGCGGCTTACTATATGCAACTTGTTGCAAAAGATTGTTTAAAGAAATCTAAAAATCCACCTAAATGCAGTCATAATCAGTGCCTGAAGCTCATGAATATGCAAAGCAGCACATTAAGGTGGCGTCATAAGATGGCGCCGCGGATGGCTGCCTCGGCGTGGAGCGCTTCAGTTTTTGTAGTAATTTTGTTAATTTGTCCTGTTTTATGTTTGTCTTACGCGATCAGTTACACCAGGGACGAACTGCTAAACATTCGGCAGTGCACATCATTTAATCACCAACCGGTTTTTGATTTTTCTGGCGTTTTGCGGAACATTGTTGTAGGCGGAGTAGCGGCACTGTGGAAACGCTACAAGACGCGCAGGCGTGGGAAGCGAGCCGGCGCGCTCGTCAGGCTCAGACAACGCGGCTTTAGAACGCCGCTGCCTAGCATCCATCTGGCGAATGTCCGCTCTCTTCCTAACAAAATGGACGAACTACTTCTGCTCGCACACAATAACAAGGACTTTACCAACTCTGCTGCTTTGTGTTTCACGGAAACCTGGCTGAACGAAGCCATTCCGGACAGCGCGCTTCACATACCGGACTTTCAGCTGTTCAGAGCGGATCGCGATACGGCATCAACGGGCAAAACACGCGGCGGTGGAATATGCTTTTACATCAACAGAAGGTGGTGTACAGATGTAACTGTGTTAAAGAAGATGTGCTGTCCTGATGTGGAAGTGCTTTTCATTAACTGTAAGCCATTCTACTCGCCGCGAGAGTTTTCCTCGTGCATTCTCATCAGTGTTTATATTCCACCACAAGCACACGTGAGTACTGCACTGCAACAGCTGGCTGATCTGATCGCAGACACAGAACAACAACACCCGGACTCTGTTTTTATCATTCTCGGTGACTTTAATCAGGCTAAACTCACACATGAGCTGCCTAAATTCAAACAGCACATTACATGCCCTACCAGAGACAATAATATTTTGGACCATTGTTACACAACAATAAAGGATGCATATCGCTCGGTCGCCAGAGCAGCTCTAGGACTCTCCGACCACTGCCTGGTTCATCTTCTACCAACTTACAGGCAAAAACTTAAAACTGCAAAGCCAGTATTAAGGACTGTTAAGAGATGGACCAACGACACAGAACAGGACTTACAAGCTTGTTTTGAATGCACTGACTGGAGTGTTTTTGAAGCTGCTGCCACCGACCTGGACGAGCTCACAGAGACTGTAACATCATACATCAGTTTCTGTGAGGAGTTATGCATCCCTACCAGGACTTATTTATCATTTAACAATGATAAACCATGGTTCACATCAAAACTTAGACAGCTTCGTCAGGCCAAAGAGGATGCCTACAGGAGTGGGGACAGGGTCCTGTACAATCAGGCCAGGAACACACTGACAAAGGAGATTGGTGTGGCTAAGAAGAGCTATGCCAAAAAGCTGGAAAACCAGTTTTCTGCCAACGACCCTGCATCAGTGTGGAAAGGCCTGAAGGACATAACTAACTACAAGACACCGTCCCCCAGCATTGACGGCAATAAAGATCTTGCAAACGAGCTGAATATGTTCTATTGTAGATTTGAGACAGCCGTCCAGACACCTCACACCCGCCATGACCATCTCTCTACACGGCCATTAACACCTCCAGCCATCCCCCTCTCCCCCCCTGCACTTCAGATCAGTGAGGATAATGTGCGTCAGATCTTCAGGAAACAGAAGAGAAGGAAAGCACCAGGCCCAGACGGTGTTTCACCAGCCTGTCTGAGAACCTGCGCTGACCAGCTGGCCTCCATTTTCTCACAGATCTTCAACAGATCACTGGAACAGTGCACTGTTCCAGCCTGCTTTAAGCGTTCCACAATCATCCCAATCCCGAAGAAACCAAAGATCTCAGGACTCAATGACTACAGACCTGTGGCCTTAACATCTGTGGCCATGAAGTCATTTGAAAGACTGGTGCTAGCGTATCTGAAGGACATCACTGGACCTCTGCTGGACCCTCTGCAGTTTGCCTATAGATCAAACCGGTCTGTAGATGATGCAGTCAACATGGGACTGCATTATACCCTACAACATCTAGACAAACCAGGGAACTACGCAAGGATTCTGTTCGTGGACTTCAGCTCTGCCTTCAACACCATTGTCCCATCATTGCTCGAGTACAAACTGACCCAGCTCTCTGTTCCTAGCTCTGTCTGTCAATGGATCACCAGCTTTCTGACAGATAGACAACAGCTAGTCAGAATGGGCAAAATCACATCCGACAGCCGCAGCATCAGCACCGGCGCCCCCCCAGGGATGTGTCCTCTCCCCACTACTCTTCTCTTTATACACCAACGACTGCACTGCAAAAGACCCCTCCATTAAGCTCCTGAAGTTTGCAGATGACACTACTGTTATCGGCCTCATCCGGAACGGCGACGAGTCTGCATACCGACAGGAGGTGGAGCGGCTGGCTTTATGGTGCAGATGCAATAACCTGGAGCTGAACACGCTCAAAACGGTGGAGATGATAGTGGACTTTAGAAGAACCCGCCCGGCACTCCCCCCACTCACCATCATGAACAGCACTGTGGCTGCAGTAGAGTCATTCAGGTTCCTGGGCACCACCATCTCTCAGGATCTGAAGTGGGACATTCACATAGACTCTATTGTGAAGAAAGCCCAGCAGAGACTGTACTTCCTCCGTCAGCTGAGGAAGTTCAACCTGCCCCAGGAGCTGCTCGTACAGTTCTACTCAGCGGTCATCCAATCCATCCTCTGCACTTCAATCACCGTCTGGTTCGGCTCAGCTGCCAAAACCGACCTCCGCAGACTACAGCGAATAGTCCGGACAGCTGAACGAATCACTGGCACTACCCTTCCTACACTTCAAGAACTGTACTCTTCCAGAGTGAGTAAAAGGGCTTACAAAATCACTCTGGACCCCTCACACCCAGCGCACTTCCTGTTTGAACTGTTACCGTCTGGTCGGGGCTACAGAGCACCAAGCACAAAAACAGCCAGACACAGGAAAAGTTTCTTTCCTCAGGCCATCTACCTCATGAACAGTTCAATATTCCCCTACTGTGCAATAAATGTGCAATACTTTCTCATACGCACTCGTACACAGCACCTTATAACAACTTACAGTGCAATACTTTCTCATACGCACTCGTACACAGCACCTTATAACAACTTACAGTGCAATACTTCTTCTACGCAGTCGTACACAGCACCTTATAACTTGTCTGTACATACAATTCATCATCCAGAGATTTTTGTCTGATTGCATCTCTGTTTAATGTGTGTGGTCTTTTTCATATTTATTTCGTGTTGTCACTTGTCACTTTATGTACACTGGAAGCTTCTGTAGCCAAAACAAATTCCTTGTGAGTGTAAGCACACTTGGCAATAAAAACCCATTCTGATTCTGATTCTGATTCTGATTAACCCAGGATTTACAAAAGCACAGTGTTAAATCTTGAAACCTGACCACCCACGAACCCGGAGAAAAACGTATACATGGTTAAACAAGAGCAGCCGGGACTTACGACAGCCCTCAGTGAGCAGTTTCAAGTGTTGAATAAAAGCCCAATCGGCTATTTTAGGGCATGAGGAAAGAGTTTCATCTCTGATGTTTGAAGTCTCATCCGCTGTTTGAAGTCCTGCTAATGTAGATGACACACAAATCTGTGATTAACCTCCTTCACAAAAGACGTTTCGCTGCATCTTCCTCCTCCTATGGTTATTACATAAGAGGATTTTCCAGAGCAGATCGTCCTCATTCTGCTTTATTTCAGCCGCTCTAATGAAGCTTTCAACAAATGAGGTGTCTAGACAAACAGGAGATCGGGACGTTCAACCTAGGGCTGCTCGATTCATTCATTCACTTACGTTCAGCTTAGTCCCTTTATTCATCAGGGGTCGCCACAGCTGAATGAACCGCCAACTTTTCCAGCATATGTTTTACACAGCGGATGCCCTTGCAGCTGCAACCCAGTACTGGGAAACATCCATACACACTCATTCACACACACACTCATACACTACGGCCAATTTCATTAATTCATTCATTTTCATTTCGGCTTAGTCCCTTTATTAATCTGGGGTCGCCACAGCAGAATGAACCGCCAACTTATGCAGCATATGTTTTACAGCTGCAACCCACCACTGGGGAACATCCACACACTCTCATTCACACACATACACTACTGACAATTTAGCTTACCCAATTCCCCTATAGCGCATGTGTTTGGACTTGTGGGGGAAACCGGAGCACCCGGAGGAAACCCACACCAACACGGGGAGAACATGCAAACTCCACACAGAAACGCCAACTGACCCAGCCGAGGCTCAAACCAGCGACCTTCTTGCTGTGAGGCCACAGTGCGAACCACTGAGCCACCGTGTTTGTCATTAAAAGCTATAAAAGTCCTTCATCAAGAGCAGCGAGTGATTTTGTGCTCGTCTTTTGTTGGATTGATTAATTATAAACACAGCCGGCAGCAGGAATAAAACGGCCACTTTAAGATGCATTTAACAAGCATTTTCATTCTGAAATCTTTGTTCGTTTATTACATAACAAATAAAGAGTTTAAATGAATTAAGAACAATGCACATCTTCAACTAAAACAGGGGTTCTCAAACTGTTCAGCCCACGACCCCCAAAACAACAATGCCAGTGACTCACGACCCCCAATATCCTCTGAGGTGATCATAAATAAAGAAACCTTGCATGCAACAGCGCACACACACACACACACACACACACACACAATCCAATAATCTTCGTTTAATTGTTTTTAATGTATGTGACTGCTGCAAATGTGCCAGAAAGTTTAACCTGTTGCCATAAAATCAATCGGCTGCATCTGACGCTACTGCTGTGTCTTTAATATAATGTAAACAGCACAAGGGTCGCAATCTAATAGGAGAAAATAAATAAATAAGGGCAGCACGGTGGCACAGTGAGTAGCACGATCGCCTCACAGCAAGAAGGTCGCTGGTTCGAGTCTCGGCTGGGTCAGTTGGCGTTTCTGTGTGGAGTTTGCATGTTCTCCCTGTGTTGGTGTGGGTTTCCTCCGGGTGCTCCGGTTTCCCACACAAGTCCAAAGACATGCAGTACAGGTGAATTGGGCAGGCTAAATTGTCTGTAGTGTATGAGTGTGAGTAAGTGTGTGCATGTGACCCAGAGATGGGTTGCAGCTGGAAGGGCATCCGCTGTGTAAAACATATGCTGGATAAGTTGGCGGTTCATTCCGCTGTGGTGACCCCAGATTAATAAAGGGACTAAGCCCAAAAGAAAATGAATGAATGAATGAAATAAATTAATAATATTAATAATAACGAGGGGCTGTAGCTATAAACTACTATTTTTATCTTCAGTAGGTTATGGATAAAATATGGTAATTCTAATGATTTAATAAAATTCATTAGATTTTTGGAAGTCACCAAGCGACCCCCCTTTATTGTCCCACGACCCCCACTTTGGGAACCACTGAATTAATAGATGACATTATGTGTGTGTGTGTGTGTGTGTGTGTGTGTGTGTGTGTGTGTGTGTGTGTGTGTGTGTGTGTGTTCTGCTCGTTTCTGCGTTCACACAAAAGCACAAGAACTCTTACACACTTTTTTTTTTCCTTTATTCTTATGCGAAGTACAAATGTCATTGTTTATACACAGATTTTTTTATTTTTATTTTTATAAACCCACTTCAACAAAGCCTAAATACACTGCCGTATATAATGATAATCAATACAGTAAAGACACAAGAGAAAATAATAATAATAGAAGAAAAAAATAGCAAAATTGTATAAAATAAATAAATAAATAAATAAATACATAAATAAATAGACAACAATAATGGGTGTTACAATCAGGGATAGTGCTATGCTACTTTGCAATGGTAGGCTAGCATAGACTAAGCATGAGGGTCTGGACAGAGAGAAAAAAGGGAAATTACAGTTACATACAAGATAAGCCACATTATTCCCTAGGAAGTACATTTATAGCAGAGAAATATGATAATAACGCTTGCCAAACAGATGAGAATTTGCTAGAACCTTTAATTGAATATTTAAAGGGGTGGTCCAGAGTGTATTTTTAAAGCTTGGTTGTGTTTATACTCATGCTTCATCTGTAAAAAAAAAAAATAAAAAATCGTGGAGGAAACCCACGCCAACACGGGGAGAACATGCAAACTCCACACAGACATGCCAACTGGCCCAGACGAGGCTCGAACCAGCGACCTTCTTGCTGTGAGGCGATTGTGCTACCCACTGCGCCACCGCGTCGCCCCGTTTTGTTTATATTAAGTTATATTAAGTCTGCATAATTAAGGGCGTGGCCACTTGAGTGACAGCGCGTCTCATCTGAAACGTTGTCATACAGTGTTATGCCTGGGTTTCATAAATAGCCTTACATTTATAACACAGACTCTATCTGAAGTATTTAGAAGTAATTCGCTTTTTCCTCCAGTAGAAAAACGTCATAAGATCAATGCTTAGTGGCTCGATGTATTACAATAGTGTTTTTAAAAGACTAAACACTACTGATATAGTATACAACCAAGCACATGTGGTCAGAACACACATGAGTCGCAGGTAATGAAGTATTAAGCGTCTCTCCCAAAGAAAAGCCTGTCTAAGCAAAATGCTATAGCAGGCGTCTGTAGCTCTGCTCACGCTCCGCCTCTTTGCCCTTATTTGGTTACCCCCGGTTGAAGCGATGATGCGCAAACAAAATAGCGCCACTTGACCACGCCCACTTGTAGCTTAATTTGCCCCCTTCGGAAACCTATGGGTGATGTCACGGATACTACGTCCCTATCTTTTACAGTCTAGGGACCTGATGCAATATTATTATAATCATTGACCATTGGGTTTTTTCATAGCCATTAGAAGTCAAAATCTAAATCTAAATTAAATTTCAATTAATTGCACATCCCTATTTCAACCTGCAACCCAGCCAATTTCCTCCATGTTGTTTGGGTCGCACACAAACCATCATCATTAACATCTGGGCTCTTAAATAAACGCCGTATTTTTAGCCTGTTGGGAGGCATGGAGGTATAGGATGGCCATGCAAACATAAATAATAAATCACGCCGTCCTTGTCTTGGAATACATCAGAAAAGCAATGAAATGTGATAAACCTTTTCATCCGGATGGCCTGATATCTGTGGCAGTCACTTTAGCAGGACTCTATAAGTTACTGATAGCACTGCAGAGCCAGAGCCTGTCTCTGTGGGTCCACAGCGCAGTGCAGAAACAAAGAGGCCAAACAACTCCATCCCGGACAGGAGGACAGCAGGATAAAAACACCACTAACAAACACACACTACAGTGAGGGAGTATATGAGAGAGTGAGTGAGTGAGTGATAGTATATGATTGTTTGTGTCCCATTTGTGTGTATATTCTAAGTGTGTGTGTTTATTTGTGCACATGTTATACGTTTGTGTGCATGCGCATGTTCTAAGTGTGTGTGTGTGTGTGTGCTGTAGATGTGTCTGCGTGCATGTGTGTGTGCGCATGTTCTAAGTCTGTGTGTTTGTGTGTGTGCGTGTGTTCCAAGTGTGTGTGCAGGTGTGTGTGCATGTGCGTGTGTTCTAATAGTGTATGTGTTTTAAGTGTGTGTTCTAAGTGTGTGTGCGCATGTTCTAAGTCTGTGTGTTTGTGTGTGTGCGTGTGTTCCAAGTGTGTGTGCAGGTATGTGTGCATGTGCGTGTGTTCTAATAGTGTATGTGTTTTAAGTGTGTGTTCTAAGTGTGTGTGAGATAGAGTGCATTCTAAGTGTGTGTGTGTGTGTGTGTGTGTGTGTGTGTGCATGTTTTAAGTGTGTGTGTATGTATGTGCGCATGTTCTAAGTCTGTGTGCGTGTTCTAAGCGTGTGTGTTCAAAGTGTGTGCATGTGTGAGCGCTACAAGTCTGTGTGTGTGTGTGTGTGTGTGTGTTCTAAGTGTTTTTGCTGACAGTTTTCCCCTTCCCTCACGTCCTCTTGAAGGCAACTACATGTCTGTTTTCAGCACTGTTTTCTGGGTTTCTGAGAGGGCACGCACACACACACACACACACACACACACACACACACACACACACACACACGTACTTCATCCTCTTATTAGTGCTGCTCATTCTTAAGGTTTGGGATTTTAACAAATCCTCTACCCCCAGGCTTTGGCACTGAACACACTGCACCATTGTGCTGCTCACACTAACAACTCAAATAATGCCACTTGTTCAGGACATATCTGCCAGTGTTGTTAATAGCAATCCATTTTTTGCTTTACATCCTTAGGATTTTTGACCAGCAATAATCCGTATTAAATGGATCGTTCCCCCTTAAAACTACAACTCTTTCATAATTGTTTTTTTTTTCATAATTTATAATTATTTTCTTCCATTGAACACAAACACAGAAAGTCACAAATGTACGCAAGTTTGGAAATAAACAATAATAAACATTAAAATAAATGCAAATAAATGTATTTATTAAAAGTTTGTTTTTTTGCAATTATTGCAAAGCAAATTGGGTCAAATATTGAAAAATATATATATTATATATGCCTGAAAGACTAAACAAGCATGATAAACAGCATGATATAATAATACTACATTCCAATAAAACAAAGAAATAATACAACATACACACAAGGAGGACTGCACAATTGGGAAGCAATCGATAGTAATAATAATAAAATAATAATACTAACAATAGTAAAAAGTAACATACACATTTGTTTACATGATTATTTTGTCATATCATTTTTTAGTGTACGACCATCTCTTCCCATGTATTACAGGACAGCACAAGTAAAAATTTAAAATAAAAATGTCAAATAAAGTAAAAATATATAAATGAATAAAAAATTAATAAATAAAAATAAACAAATAAAATAAAAATATAAAATAAAAAATAAAAAATATATAAATATAAATAAG
>CAIGQW010052186.1:206202-216351 GCA_903798125.1 Danio choprae | reverse complement strand
TATATAAATTGTATTATATATCCTATTAAGCAAATGTCTAATTATTAACTTTGACACAGATGAGGAAAATGCAAATGTAAAATGGCTTCAAAGTTATTTGTGAATTTGTAAATACATATTACAACACCAAACACTGAGATCATATCCAAGTATTGCACGATAAGTTTATATATTGATTATTGTGGCCTAATTTTTACAGTATAAAATACATTATGGCTATGTAGAGTCCTCATAAACCACCTATACCAATTTGTGTGTGTGTGTGTGTGTGTTGGTTTGGGTGGTTTAAAAGGACACATTTTTGTATAATGACATAAGCATGACCTAGGATTTACAACAATACATTTTGCCACGTTTCTTGTGTTTTTGTGTAGGGCCATATAATAAGCTTTTTTTTAACTAGGCCTGTGATAATGAATTTTTGTTGTGCAATACATCGTCACAAAAATCGTTGCAATAAGCAATATTATTGTCCTATAAATATCCTATTGTGTATATCCTATTAAATGTCCTATTAAGTAAATGTCCAATGATTAACTTTGACACCAGTGAATGTACTGTAAGTGTGCTTGTAAAATGCCTTTAACTTTATTTATGAATTTGTAAATATACAGTCAAGCCCGAAATCATTAATACCCAAGGCAAATTCTGACTTAAAGTTCTGGTTCAAAAGTAAATAAAAGCTGACATATATATATTTTTCCCACAATGATGCCTCTTGTACATAGTCTTATTATCCTTTGGGAGAAGCCGGTGTCAATTCCAGTCCAAACAAAACTTGCTGGTTGAATAAAAGAAACTTCAAAATTTGAATAATTTTGGGCTTGACTGTATATTGCAACAACAAAAATGTAGATCATGTCCAAATATTGCATGATAAGTCGATATACTGATTATTGTGGCCTAGTTTTTATAGTATAAAATCCAATAAGCCTATGAAGAGTTCCATCAATACCAATGTATGTGTGTGTGTGTGTGTGTGTGTGTGTGTGTGTGTGTGTGTGTGTGTGTGTGTGTGTGTGTGTGTGTGTTTTAAGCCCCTGTCCGCTCAAATCACTGACAACACACTAATAATTCACAACTAATCCTGCCCGTATCAAGTCACAGATGAAATGCAACTCACGGCAGTAATCACCGGTGATCATTGAATTCTTGGCTTCGGAATTGATTGGCGCGATACACTCAAAGCATTTCCCTTACAGGCAGGAAACGGAATTTCACACAAAATATCAGTTTTTCCCAGGATTAATCTGGGTTTTCCAGACCCACCGTGATGTATATTCCACCAAAGCGTGTTTGTTTGTGCGCACGTGTGTCAGCATAAGCTTAAAGAATCACTGTTGTCTGTTCAAGTGGCCTGCATCTCAAAAGAGATGAGAGAGAGAGAGAGAGAGAGTTATGGATTTATCGCCATATCAGCTTCTCTGGCTATTTCATGGCAAAACCACATCCAATTTACAACATTTTACAAATAAATAGGTTCATTTTTTTTTTTGAATGATAAAATATATAATAAAAAGACATCAACAGCAATAAATAATACATAAGATAGAAATCTACAACAGTTTAAGGTTTACTTTTGATAAATTACCATTTACCAAGCACCATTTCTGAAGGATTCACATTTAAAAATGCCCTTTAGTCTCCGCAGATAAAAATATATAGTATATGTTTAGCATTTGGCTTCTGTTGCAATCCTGCATCTCAAAACAAAGAGAGAGAGTTACGGATTTATTGCCATATCCGCTTCTATGGCTTTCTCATGGCAAAATCAGATCCATTTTACAACATTTTATAAATAAAACGTTGACTTTATATAATAATAACAGCAAATATAAGAATAAAAACAATCAACAGCAATAAATAATAAGATAAAAATGATAAAACTAAGGAAAATTAGACCGTTTTTGATGGATTCACATTTTAAAATGTCCTGTAAAAGTCTCTCCAGATCAAAACCATCGTCGGATAACATTAAAAATGGGGCCATTGCAAAACAAGTTTATGTTTAGCATCTGGTTTCTGTTGTACGCTGGCCGAGAGAGCTTAACGTGCTGCAATTTAAGAAAACACAGGCAATTACCAAAAACGCCAGCAAACTAGAAAAGATCCTCATCGGTTTGACAGCATGTGTGTGTTGCAAATCCTCACAACACAAACAAATGAAGAAAACATGCTGCATTCTCTCACAGCACATGCAAATAGCACAGGAAAAACTACGGGAATGGTTTCAAGGGGACCCAAAAACATGACGAACCCTGTTATTATGGTCATTTAGGCTAATATTATACAAAAGACGAGGAAATCTTGTAATCAAGACGTTAAAATAAACAAAAACACCTCGCGTTTTAAATATCACCTACAACTAGACTGAGCAATAGTCACGGCACTATAAACAAATGCATGCCAGCCGGGTCCGTCATGTTTTTGGGTCCCCTTGAAACATTTCCATTGTGTGTTTCATGCTATTTGCACGTGTTGTGAGAAAATGATGCACGTTTTCTTCATTTGTTTGCATGCATTGTGAGAAAAAGCAGCATGTTTTCTTAATGTGTTTGAGTTGTGAGTATTTGCGGTCAAACCGATGAGGATCTTTCCTTAATTTGCTGGTGTTTGTTTTGTAATGGCATGCGTTTTCTTTAATGGCAGCATGTTAAGCTCTCTCGGCCAGCGTACTCTTGCCATCCTGCATCTCAAAAAAAAGATATAGTCATTTATGTTTAATGCCATATCAGCAGCATTGGCTATATTCATGGCAAAACCTAGACTAAATATACAATATATAGCATGCAGTCAAGCAATCGGCTTCTTAATAAACATTCAATATACGATAAACATACAAACAACAACACTGAAAAAGAGTCATATGCAATCTCTTAGTTTGATTAAGGATAAATCTTCGCCCAGAAGACACCTTTCCCTTACAATATTTCCTGAAGAAAAACGTTTGATATCATTTCAAAATGCACATTATATTAAAATATGTTTTATCGTCGACATATTCTTACACAAGTCACGAATAGGTTTCTCTTCCCCTTTCAATAAGTGAAGTTTATTTGTAAACTAATTTGGAG
The DNA here is from genome assembly GCA_903798125.1 of Danio choprae. Taxonomy (NCBI): domain Eukaryota; kingdom Metazoa; phylum Chordata; class Actinopteri; order Cypriniformes; family Danionidae; genus Danio; species Danio choprae. The sequence goes on along the minus strand of CAIGQW010052186.1, from coordinate 213,277 downwards.
AGGATCACGTGCTTATGATTGCTTACAGCTGGTCCCGCATCAGCTCGCAATTGATTCACCAATCAGACGATTCCTAGATCACCATAAATAACCAGAGTTCCCTTATCGCAGTACCTTTGTCTTGAAGAACTCCCCCCACCCACCCCTACTCCTCCTCCTTCTCAGATGGGCAGCACGGTGGCCCAGTGATTAACACTGTCGCCTCACAGCAAGAATGTCTCTGGTTAAAGTCCCGACTAAACTAGTCGACATTTCTGTGTGGAGTTTGCTTGTTCTCCCCGTGCTCGCGTGGGTTTTCCCCGGGTTCTCCGGTTTCCTCCCACAGTCCAAAAACACGCAATTTAAGTAAATTGAACACACTAAGCAATACCATCGCCAAGCTCTTAATAAGTATACATTTCTTTTCAGCCATTCTTTTAGCTAGAAATAAGTCGGGGGAGTTCATCGAGATCTACCTGAGCACAAGCTCCCCTCTCGCCCTGCAAACGGGAGGGAGCCCCGGGCTCGAGGATCTCGTGAGCTCAGGGCTCTCTCCCGGGACAGCATGCCAAACAAGCTATATTACCAATCATCAGCTAAGTGTGAACTCTTGAAATAGGAGCGCGTAAGTCTCGAGTGGCCGATTCTACATCCCGTATGCACGACCCGATCATGTTCATTTTCAAAATGGTAATTATTTACTTTATTTACAAATGGATTCACTTCATACAACTCGCTTCTACATTCAATCTCAAAAGAAAAAAAACAAAGAGCACTAAAAGAAGAGCAATGCACTGCGGTTACATCTGACACGGAGCCGGTCGGAGAAAACAAGCAGGATAGATGAATCCATTCACAAGCAGTCCATTAGTTTTCATTAGTCAGTTCTGGAAACCTGCAGATTTATAGCCCACATTTCCCTTAAAGTCCTGGAGGCTTGTGTCTGGACAAAAGAGCGATCAACGTCCATACTTGCACGCTTCATTTTTATCCTTCTTAATTCCACGTTAGGGAGAAAAGCCTGGCAGACGAGGCTTCACCATTACCCTTCAACTGATTTCAATCTAGACATGGGATGATAACAGTTTTCAAGGTTTACCGTGGGTTTGGACAAGAGCAACTCCATGCAAATGTCAACCTTGCCATATAAAAAAAGTTTTTACTTTACATTTAAGTTGTATGACATTTTCATCACGTTTTTGTTAGCATTTTTCATCATCATCATCATTATTATTATTATTATTTACTTGTTTAGGATACGGCCTCACGGTGGCGCAGTGGGTAGCACGTTCGCCTCACAGCAAGAAGGTCGCTGGTTTGAGCCTCGGCTGGGTCAGTTGGCGTTTCTGTGTGGAGTTTGCATGTTCTCCCCGTGTTGGCGTGGGTTTCCTCCGGGTGCTCCGGTTTCCCTCACAAGTCCAAAGACATGCGGTATAGGTGAATTGGGTAAGCTAAATTGTCCGTAGTGTGTGTGTGTGTGTGTGTGAATGAGAGTGTGTGGATGTTTCCCAGTGATAGGTTGCAGCTGGAAGGGCATCAGCTGTGTAAAACATATGCTGGATAAGTTGGCGGTTCATTCCGCTGTGGCAACCCCAGATTAATAAAGGGACTAAGCCGAAATGAAAATGAATGAATGAATGTTTAGGATATGTGTTTTCACATTCTGACTCTGCCTCATTATTAAACTGTTAAAATGACTATAATTAAATTAAATATTCTTAATAAAATATTGTGTGTCGTTTGGAAGAGTGTACTTCACTCCAAAACAATATATATTTTTGGCTTGTTCAACCTACTTATTTAAAATGAGCTGAAACAACACAAATCTTGAGGCTTCATTGGGACAACTTAATTTTTTTATGTTCAATCCACATAAATTCGTTAAAAGTGGTAAGCTAACTTAATCAATTTGTGTTGGGACAACGTGAATGAATTGTGTGGAACCCTGCATGGTTTTACAGTGTTGCATTAATGTGCATTAGTGCTTTAGTGATGCTGTATTGTCATTCTAGCATTATATAATGAGCGGTGTTGGGTCCTTTAAAAGAGTAATTAGATATAATAGGGATGTAACGATTCATCTGATTCATGATTCGATACGGTTCACAATACTAATCTCACGGTTAACGGTTTTGTTTTTTACAAAATTATTATGAGACTAATTTAAGGTGAACAAAGAGCCCTTTGACTTTTCCCTCAAACGCTGCACTTTTTCCTTACAATGCAAAATCTTTTCTGCAAAAACTCAATTGGGATTTTAAAACAAAATCCAGGGCCTCACAGTGGCGCAGTGGGTAGCACGTTCGCCTCACAGCAAGAAGGTCGCTGGTTCGAGCCTCGACTGGGTCAGTTGGCGTTTCTGTGTGGAGTTTGCATGTTCTCCCTGTGTTGGCGTGGGTTTCCTCCGGGTGCTCCGGTTTCCCCCACAAGTCCAAAGACATGCGGTATAGGTGAATTGGGTAAGCTAAATTGTCCGTAGTGTATGTGTGTGAATGAGAGTGTGTGGATGTTTCCCAGTGATAGGTTGCAGGTGGAAGGGCATCAGCTGTGTAAAACATATGCTGGATAAGTTGGCGGTTCATTCCGCTGTGGCGACCCCAGATTAATAAAGGGACAAAGCCGAAATGAAAATGAATGAATGAATGAAAACAAAATCCAAATAAACAAAAGTGAATAATGCAAACTAAAGACGACTATAATATATGATCTTTAATATAAACAAGCTAAAGCTTTGACTGTGCAGCTACATTACAAACTTAATTCCAAATCAAAGATGAACAATACAAAGGAAAGCAGCTCTTTAATACAAACAAGCTAAAACTGTGACTGTGCTGGGGTTTGACCGTCTTTAAAAGAAATGTCAGGATACTGAAGCTGAGGTCTGTCCTCACATTTACAATGTCCCCTGCTGATGAAAAAACTCTTTCACCGGGGACTGAGATGGCTGGTGTGGAGAGGAAAGCCTTTCCTAAACCAGAGAGCAGTGTGTACAGAGGTGCTCAATAGGCCCTCTGCTCCAGGGGACTGGCCACTGGCATCAAATACTAATTATAATATATGATATAATAAGCTAATTATTAAAAGATGATTAAACTAAATTGAAAAAGAGGGTAAAAACGGATCTAATAGCTGCTTCTGGCTTTCTTTCAGTCTGAAAAACATCTTCACACTTTCGCTATGATGCAGTGTTTCCTGTGATCTCCGCAGCACTCGTCAGAGCAAGCGGAGCTGCCAGTCCTCCGGTCCGCATGGTTTGGTCTATTAATAGCTGTTTGTGTATAGACGTCTGTGACAGTAGTTTTCCACTGTGCTGCATCATATCAGTTGTTCTGTTAGTGCAAGTAAACATCTTTTTGCAGTATTTGCACAGAGCTTGTGTTAGTCTGCCGCTCCACCTCTTGCTCGCTGCTGATGTGCAGGTAAAGCGAGTTTGCGCCTGTAAACAGCGCCGCCTCTGTTCAAAACATGTATCGCGATTCATTCAACATTTGCACCGGTTTGAATCGTCACATACTTGAAACTATTTTCAACCGACTCCCGGTGAATCGTTACATCCCTAGTTATAGTTACCTCAGACTCAGACTCAGACTCAGACTCAGACTCAGACTCAGACTCAGACTCAGACTCAGACTCAGACTCAGACTCAGACTCAGACTCAGACTCAGACTCAGACTCAGACTCAGACTCAGACTCATTATCCCATTTAGGGAAACTAAAATTGCAGCAAGGTGCCGTAACATAGGCGAAGTTCCACGCACACATTAACAAAATACTACCACACAACATACAATACATTATTGTTTATGTGCATCTCCCTCACCGCTGGACTCATTTATGGGCCACCATTATAAAAGAATTTCTAATTCTATTTTTCCTGCAAATAGGAACTCTAAAACGACGTCCTGGGCTGCACGGTGGCGCAGTGAGTAGCACGATCGCCTCACAGCAAGAAGGTTGCTGGTTCGAGCCTCAGCTGGGTCAGTTGGCATTTCTGTGTGGAGTTTGCATGTTCTCTCTGTGTTTGCATCGGTTTCCTCCGGGTGCTCCGGTTTCCCCCACAGTCCAAACACATGCGGTATAGGTGAATTGGGTAAGCTAAATTGTCCGTAGTGTATGTGTGTGAATGAGTGTGTATGGGTGTTTTCCAGAGATGGGTTGTAGCTGGAAGGGCATCCGCTGCGTAAAACATATGCTGGATAAGTTGGCGGTTCATTCCGCTGTGGCGACCCCAGATTAATAAAGGGACTAAGCCGAAATGAAAATGAATGAATGAATGAAAACGACGTCCTGATGGCAGTAGCTGAAACACAGAACAATGGGTGATCCGGGCTGCATAGGATACCCTGAGCTCTCTTTAAAACATTCATTGATTCATTCATTTTCATTTTGGCTTAGTCCCTTTATTAATCTGGGGTCGCCACAGCGGAATGAACCGCCAACTTATCCAGCGTGTGTTTTACGCAGCGGATGCCCTTCCAGCTGCAACCCATCACTGGGAAACATCCATACACACTCATTCACACACATACACTATGGACAATTTAGCTTACCCAATTCCCCTATAGCGCATGTCTTTGGACTTGTGGGGGAAACCGGAGCACCCGGAGGAAACCCACGCCAACACGGGGAGAACATGCATCTCTTTCTTTAAAACATAGTTATGGTAAATTACCATTGAACCAGTTTGGTTTAAACCGATGATCTTGTCTGCCACCTTCACAAGGCTACTCAAACTGCTCTTATTTGACAAACTCAGATTATCGTACCAAGCTATAATGCAGAAAGATAAAATGGATTCAATAAATTGTTTATAAAACCGTGTCATCATAGAAGTACAAACCCGAAACGATCCAAGTTTCCTCAGAAACTTCTCACAAATGGTGACTGAGTTAGTAACAGAGTTACAGAGTTATAAAAGTAACTAATTACCAGGGAAAGTAACTATTAGTATACTATAACTACTAGTATACTGTTATTTAAAAAAAAAAACTAAATAAATATAAAACATTGTACACTAATATACACTATTTTAATGTTGTTGTGGGACAATGTGAGAGACAACCATCAGATTCAACATATTATAAATTATGTCATTACTATAGTTGCACAATAAAACACAATAGATGGTTTAGAGCTTATAAATATTAGACATTATTGTGTTTAAATCTGTCTGAGTAATAAGTGTTTGCGCTGGAGAAAAATGTAGTTTTATTTGCTTTGACGTCGTGGCTTCGTCTCCTCCTTTGGCAGCAGAGCTCACGTTATCACCAGCGTAGCCGCTAATGTTGTGGCCTCATGTGACGACGTGAGGCGCTTCATTAGATTAGAGTTACTCGTCACCGTCACAGAGAGACTCTATTCTCCTGGGCATAAGCTGCACGATACAGAAACATTCTTGCCTTTGACCTCAACGAGGGAACAGTAGTGCTTATAGTTCCAGTCTGCAAACGCTACCTTTCAACTTGGACTTGCAATGGTTCTGACTCCTGGTCTTTGGTGTGTGCCACTGACTGTGTGTGTGTGAGCTTGTGTAAACACCCGCCCTACTCTGCCTCCGATAAGCCAATCATCACGTTCTCAGTTACACCACGTTCACAGACACACCAATCATCATCACTGGTTGGTTATGTGTCCCGCCCCAGCCCTGAATACACACACACACACACACCAGAGAAAGAGAGATCCTATGGCTGAGAGAGACGCTGCTGGCATGAAAACCGCTTCAGTGTTCTCTATTATAGTAATGCTCATTTTACTGTCAGTAGCGGTAACAGCGTTATAACAGGGGAAACGGTAATTCATGTGATTACTCGTTACTGAAAAAAGTATCGCTGATTATTTATAGCGCCGTTATTCCCATCACTGATAATGAGTGACATAAAATAATAATTTATCCCAATATATTTTGGTGCAATATATTGTACGACAAAAAAACAGACAGGCCTAGTGAAACCGTGATATTTGCATCCAAGATTTTCATATAGCGTCAGAATCTTATACCAGCACCCGTGCCCATCTGAATCAATTTCCAAAACCTAAATTGAATCGTAGCCATCAGTCACATGCATGAGTAAACGCCCTTGATGATCTCCTCAGGATTCTCCTCACAACATTGCGCTTCAAGCTATGAATTTCCCTGGGTTTTGGCATGAGAATCACAGCTCGCAGCCCTCATCGACCCGAGTGGCTAAAGACGAAGTGCTTTTATTGATTACACGTGTATCGATATAGAGGAGGACATAAAAGAAGCTGCAATAATACCCTGCATTCATACACACAGCAACTTGACAAAACCCTCATAATATTAATTTCTCACCACGCTCGCATTGGTTGTGACAGTGAAGCATTATTGCGGGGTATAAGGTGACAGAAAGCCGGCTGTTTTATGTATCATCACAGATATGATATTTCTTAACCACATCCACCCAATATTTAAAGTGCACGCTGAAATGATTAATCTGATCACCATGGCGATATTGGATTGCTCCGGCAGCCTCCAATCAATACACTCCTTTCTCAAAGGGGAAATTTGGAGATTTCATTAACCCACTATCAAGCTTTTGACTGCGCCGGTTGAACCATTACATGAGGTGAGGAAGGGCAAGCCCATTCTTTTAGCCCAATAAAACATTTTCCTTCCGCATGTCTATACTTTAGATGAGGGTGGGGTTACTTTAGCAGAGCAGTGACCGGTATTTATTAGAGCTGTGGAAAGAAATCATTTGAGAAATTGATTGTGCATCAATTCTGAGATGTTCAAAATGCATGGCTATTCTCTGTTGAATCACTTCTAAAGCTTTTCACGGCGCTCTAGGCTACATTTTAGGCTAGTTTTGAACAGCAGACGGCGCTCTAGGCTACACTTTAGGCTAGTTTTGAACAGCAAAAGCCATTCTAGACTAGTTTTTAATCAGCTGATAGCAGTCTAGGCTAGTTTTGAAAAGCAGACAGTGCTAGTTTACACTTTCAGCTAGTTTTGAACAGTAGACAGAGCTCTAGGCAGATGGTGCTCTAGGCTAGTGTTTAACAGCAGACGGCGCTCTAGGCTGGTGTTTAACAGCAGACGGCGCTCTAGGCTAGTGTTTAACAGCAGACG
>CAIGQW010052186.1:178894-189794 GCA_903798125.1 Danio choprae | reverse complement strand
GAATTAAATAAACATTGTCATGTCTATTGAGGATGTCTAATTGTCATATTTTGCATATTAACAGACACACAGCTTGACTAATGTTGCCAGATCATGCTAGTTTACCTAAAAGTGAAAATTTTGTAACCCTTGATTCTGTAGTTAATTTTTTTACTATCAAAGTCTTGGTTTACAGGTTTACAACACTACAAACCTTATTTAATGCTCAACAGAAAAGAAACTCTGAGGTTTGGAATCACTTGAGGGCGAGTAAACTCTCATTTGTGTGTGAACTGCCCCTTTAATCTTACATTTTCATACCAAAAACATCAAGACTTGCCTACTTTAACAGCATAAACTAGATCTCTAAAGCCTACAGACACTTAATTATTTGGCAACACTACACAAATAGATCTGCAAAGCAGCCTTCCACACACAGCCCCAGTCAGTGGTGGTTTAGTTAAAGCCAATAGGATCTACGTTTTATTACTTTGGTCAAAAATAAACAGCAGATACCAAAATGTGTGAGATGCCAGATTGTTGCTATGGTTACCATGATGTCAATCATCAAAATTCGAGAAGCTGTGGTCTATACACACACACACAAAACAATCATTTACAGGTTTCACTGTTTAAAGGCATCTGTCACCGCTGTTGCGTCAGGTTTTTGACAAGCTAGACGTCCTCTTAGGACACACCTTTCAAACTTGTTCCTCATGGTGCAATTACAGAACCGAGACGTCCTTCAAGATAAATAACATTTTTGACCAGTTTCTGTGTCACGGGCTGGAGGACGCATGTATAATGGGACAAAAACAGTATATCTGAACTCAAAAACATGGCAAATGCATTCATTCATTCACTTTCTTTTCGGCTTTGACCCTTTATTAATCAGGGGTCACCACAGCGGAATGAACCGCCGACTTATCCAGCATATGTTTTACACAGCGGATGCCCTTCCCATCACTGTGAAACACCCATACCCACTCATTCACACACACACATACACTACAGACACTTTAGCTTACCCAATTCACCTATAGCTCATATGTTTGGACTTGTGGGGGAAACCGGAGCACCCGGAGGAAACCCACGCCAACATGAGCAGAACATGCAAACTCCACAGAGAAATGCCAACTGACCCAGCCGAAGCTTGAACCAGCAACCTTCCTGCTGTAAGGTGACAGCACTACCCACTGCGTCACTACGCCAGCCATGGCAAATGCATTGTAAGGTTATTTATTTAAAATGTATTCCTATGTGTCTTATTAAATTTCAGAAACTAGCATAAAGACAATCACATCCTTTGTTTCATTTGAATGGATGATCGGACTAGCATACACCCATTGGTGGTTCAGGACTCGTATTTCTTCATGTATGATAGGCCTAAACCAGTACAAAACCCAGAATCATTCATTTAAAATTAAATAAATAAAGTACGCAAGTAAAAATATTGAGACTTAAGTGAAATAAAGTCCAAACCAACCAATGGGCTAAAATATATTTTAAAACTGTAACCAGTGTTTGGTTTTGTCTATTCATTCATTCATTCATTCATTCATTCATTTTCATTTCGGCTTAGTCCCTTTATTAATCTGGGGTCGCCACATCGGAATGAACCGCCAACTTATCCAGCATATGTTTTACGCAGCGGATGCCCTTCCAGCTGCAACCCATCTCTGGGAAACATCCATACACACCCATTCACACTCATACTCCACGGACAATTTAGTCTACCCAATTTACCTGAACCGCATGTCTTTGGACTTGTGGGGGAAACCGGAGCACCCGGAGGAAACCCACGCCAACACGGGGAGAACATGCAAACTCCACACAGAAACGCCAACTGACCCAGCCGAGGCTCAAACCAGCGACCTTCTTGCTGTGAGGCGAACGTGCTACCCACTGCGCCACTGTGAGGCCCTGGGTTTGTCTATATCTTACCCAAATACATTGGAGGTTCAGGACTCGTATTTCTTCATGTATGATAGGCCTAAACCAGTACAAAACCCAGAATCATTCATTTAAAAATAAATAAATAAAGTACCTAAGGATGAAAAAAGACTTAAGTGCCAACCACTGGGCTAAAATATATTTTAAAATTGTAACCAGTGTTTGGGTTTGTCTATATCTTACCCAAATATAGATTGAAACAACAAGCATTTTTAGGAATGAAAGGTGCGCATACTCCTAAACGTTAGCATATACGTGACATTAATAAAATATGTTAAACTACACCCAAATTTCACACACTGTACCCATCTACGAGTATCTTTATATAATATAATAATCTTTACACTCACATTTCATTGCCTGGAATAGAACAATTGCTTGATAAACAGTGTCAGATATCATAGCGTACATTATAACAGCACATAAATGTTATCTGAAAGCAATATACTGAACATTTCGTGTTGCTGTAGGCCAGGTGTGTCCAATCCTGCACATTTCAGCTCCTACCCAAAGGAAACACCCCTGAAACTGTTCATCAAGGCCATAAATGTCTGTTTGTTCAATAAATACAAGAAATAGCCTATTGTCACAAGGACTTTAACTTTATCACACAACACATCTCACCATAAAGCCAATCAAAAACAATACAGGTAAGCATACAGCCACATACACAAGTAAACAAACATTCAAACGAACCATTTCAGACCCCATACAGTCATTGCCATGTCATTTTTATAATCACTGAAGCAATTCCATTGAAACAAATACCTGTTTTGTATATCTAACAACCATCGCGTTTAAGAAATAACGACCGCCATCTTACCGATCTCCGCCAGTTCTCCCGCGTCCGCGTGTTTCTGCTTCACACATGCAAAAACCCGCCAATAACGTTAGCGCCAAAACTTTATCCGAATCCAGAGGAGAGCGCCTCCTGCGCATGCGCAGTGCTCGTACGCGGTGAAGCATTTTCACACAGGTCATCTGTTATGAGATTAATCACACAGATTGTATAATCTAAATGAGGGTTTGTAGCATGTACTTTAACAGAAACATTATTATTATTATTATTATTATTAATAAATCTTAAATATAACTATGTCTACTCATTCTGCATAGTTTCTGTAGAATACAATGTAAACTGCCTAATAATTAAAAAGCTGAAATAGTATTTACAAAAAAACGATTTAAAGAGTATTTCTTTCATTCATTCATTCATTCATTCATTCATTCATTCATTCATTCATTTTCATTTCGGCTTAGTCCCTTTATTAATCTGGGGTCGTCACAGCGGAATGAACCGCCAACTTATCCAGCATATGTTTTACGCAGCGGATGCCCTTCCAGCTGCAACCCATCACTGGGAAACACCCATACACAATCATTCACACACATACACTACAGACAATTTAGCTTACCCAATTCCCCTATACCGCATGTCTTTGGACTTGTGGGGGAAACCGGAGCACCCGGAGGAAACCCACGAACTAAAAGAAAATGAATGAATGAATAATTATTAATCACCTGTTTCTAAATGGTCTGTCTCTAAAAGTGAGGGCGACGTATCCCCCCCGTCCCCCCGGTTGCTACGCCCGTGTCCAACAGTGTGTTATTTGTAACACCCTGTCACAACCAACCCTGCTGGGTCGTGATTTCCTCAAAACTGGCTAGCAGTCACTGTCTTTCTTTCAAAATGGGTCCATCTTTTAGCCTAGAAGACGGTACTCTCAACAAAATAAGACTTTACTTACATACTTTCACAGATTTTTGTTTAAATAAAGAAATATCATGTATAATAAAAAATAGGCATCACGGTGGCATAGTGGGTAGCACGATCGCTTCACAGGAAGAAGGTCGCTGGTTCGAGCCTCGGCTGGGCATTTCTGTGTGGAGTTTGCATGTTCTCCCTGTGTTGGTGTGGGTTTCCTCTGGGTGCTCCGGTTTCCCCAACAGTCCAAACACATGCGGTATAGGGGAATTGGGTAAGCTAAATTGTCCGTAGTGTATGTGTGTGAATGAGTGTGTATGGGTGTTTCCCAGTGATGGGTTGCAGCTGGAAGGGCATCCGCTGCGCAAAACATACGCTGGATAAGTTGGCGGTTCATTCCACTGCGGGAACCCCTGATTAATAAAGGGACTAAGCCGAAAAGAAAATGAATGAATAAATAATAAACATATTTTTATGCTGCAAAAATGGTTTCTCCTGTGTTTCTCATCCAAATTTTGCCTAAATTTTTCAGTAATTGGCAGGAAGACGTCTGCCGACACTGAGATGAAAACCTCGGAAGCGGTTAACCCTGAGCAAATAGCTCTGTTACATTTTACCCCGCGTTACTTTGTGCTCCCCTATATGCAAATTGTGAATAAAATGGTTGTTTAGCTTTTTTAATTGGGAATTAAAGATGGAACAATGCACAAACTTGTCTGAGTGCAATAAAACCCACAAGCTCATCCATACAACTAAGTATTAATGTTGATATGGTAATGTACTCTGATAATAATGTACTATTTCCCTTTCATGTTTTATGTATACCTTCACAGGCTCCAGCGGAGGTCTCGGCAGATTGTCTCCAAACTCTCATATCTATACAAACACGCCTTGGGCCGCATTGAATATGCAAGTCATATTAAAACAAACCCCCTTAGCTTTGTAATGCATGGCTTAACTTGCTCTATGCTTGTCTTTAGAGACAGTGTTTTGGTTTTAAAAGTTTTCTCCCCCTCTTTTTTTTTTGTGCTGCTTAATTCATTATAGCATTTTACAATTGGACGCCACAAAAAAAGTATCCTTGAATTACTCTCAGCCTTTTAAAGCTGCCTTTTTAATTGTGTTTATTCATACTTCTGACATTAATATTAAATATTGGTCTTTGCAGAATTAATTAATTCCCCTAAGAAAGTAATATTCAGTTCTCGCACACAGCGGCAGCGTGTACAGGTACCGCTGTTTTACAAAGCGAGCAAAACTCTTTGTTCTGTGCAAAACAAACAGGCCAGCAAGCCGCTATCCTGGGCCAAGGTTATAAAGAAACTCATTTATTAGGTTTGCAACACAGAACATAAGGGAAATTACAATGCGCCAGCAGATGAGCAATAACAGAACAGACAAATGCAGGTTTTCAATAATCCTATATACATCGTGGGCACTTCAAAAGAACTGTGAATAGTTGTTTATTATTTAAACTTTTTAGGAATATTCACATCGTATCTGCGGTATTCATAACAGCACCAAATGCTTGGACAGATGGATAGCTCCGGTTTCCCCCACAGTCCAAACACATGCGCTATAGGGGAATTGGGTGAACTAAATTGGCTGTAGTGTATGAGTGTGTGTGTGAATGTTAGTGTGTATGGGTGTTTCCCAATACTGGGTTGCGGCTGGAAGGGCATCCGCTGTGTAAAACATATGCTGGAATAGTTGGCGGTTCATTCCACTGTGGTGACCCCTGATAAATAAAGGGACTAAGCCAAAGGAAAATGAATGAATTTTAAGTTGTGAGACATTACTGTAAAGTGTAAACAGATGTTTCAACCAAATTCAATTTCAATAAGGTTCATTCATTCATTCATTCATCTTCGTTTCGGCTTAGTCCCTTTATTAATCTGGGGTCGCCACAGTAGAATGAACCGCCAACTTATCCAGCATATGTTTTACACAGCGGATGCCCTTCCAGCTGCAACCCATCTATGGGAAACATCCATACACTCCCATTCACACTCATACACTACAGACAATTTAGCTTACCCAATTCACCTATACCGCATGTGTTTGGACTTGTGGGGGAAACCGGAGCACCCGGAGGAAACCCACGCCAACACGGGGAGAACATGTAAACTCCACACAGAAACGCCAACTGACCCAGCCGGGGCTCGAACCAGCGACCTTCTTGCTGTGGGGCGATTGTGCTACCCACTGCGCCACCGTGCTGCCCTGCAATAGGGTTATTGTACTTTAAAATCCTTTTGAAATTAAATGTTGAAACATTTGTTTACTCTGAGCATCTATATACAATAAAGTAATACACTAATTAGTGAAAACATGTTTAAAAGCCTTTATTCACATTATAAACACACTCATCAGCACGTAGGTGCACATGATGAGTGTGTTTTTAATATATTAACCATGTAAATAAAGGGTTTTAAACTTTTTAAACTATTTTTCCGAGTGCCTTGAACTGACTATTTGTTTGCATACATTAATCCCATATCCAAAGAGCACGGACACATTATTAACCCCTGAAGCTCCTTTTGTTTGTTTTTGGATGAAACTAATTATTATTTTTTTGTAGTGCAAAGATTAATCACATGCAAAATAAAAGTTTGTTTTGACAATATATATGTGTGCGTGTGTGTGTGTGTGTGTGTGTGTGCTATGTATACTTATAATGTACATATAAATAAACATGCATGCATATATTTGAGAAAATGTTTATTTATATTTAGTTAAAAGTAAATATATGACAATAATTATTCATTCATTTTCTTTTCGGCTTAGTACCTTTATTAATCAGGGGTCACCACAGCGGAATGAACCGCCAACTTATCCAGCATATGTTTTACGCAGCGGATGCCCTTCCAGCCGCAACCCATTACTGGGAAACACCTATACACACTCATTTACACTCATACACTACGGACAATTTAGCTTACCCAATTCACCTATACCGCATGTCTTTGAACTTGTGGGGGAAACCGGAGCACCCGGAGGAAACCCACGCCAACACGGGGAGAACATGCAAACTCCACACAGAAATGACAACTGACCCAGCCAAGGCTCGAACCAGCGACCTTCTTGCTGTGAGGCGATCGTGCTACCCACTGCGCCACCGTGCAGCCCGACAATAATTATATATACATTTAAATATCTATCTGAAAAAAAAGTATAGTTTTGTTTTTATGTAGGCAACGCGGTGGCGCAGTGGGTAGCACAATCACCTCACAGCAAGAAGCCAGCTGGTTTGAGCCCCGGCTGGGTCAGTGGGTATTTCTGTGTGGAGTTTGTATGTTCTCCCCGTGTTGGTGTGGGTTTTCTCCGGGTGCTCCGGTTTTCCCCACAAGTCCAAAGACATGCGGTACAGGTGAATTGGGTGAGCTAAATTGTCCGTAGTGTGTGAATGAGTGTGTATGGGTGTTTCCCAGTAATGGGTTGTGGCTGGAAGGGCATCCGCTGCGTAAAACATATGCTGGATAAGTTGGCGGTTCATTCCGCTGTGGCGACTCCAGATTAATAAAGGGACTAAGCCGAAAAGAAAATGAATGAATGAATGTATTTATGTATGTGTGTATTTCATATACATAATAAATATATATATAATACACACACAAATCTTAAAAACAGTAAAACCGATAACACAGACTTTTATTTTGGATGCATTTAATCGCGATGAATCTTTGCCCAGCACAAATGTCTTGTTATTATACCTGTTATAATAACCCTTTTTGCAGCTTAGCTCATATATTATGTTCATAGTACATCCATCTGTAAATATTGCCCATAGGTTTCTATAATTGCACTTGTTTTGCAGGCCTCCGTCGGTCAGTGTTGACCATGGATGTATCCTAATTCTTATCTTGAGGCATGACTGATTGTCTGAGACAGCGTCGTTGGTGGCTGAAGAGGCCAGTACGGGAGAGGCATACTTTGCCACAGAAGTCACATCGATAGGTGGCTCCCTGGCTGTCGTTGTTCAAACTCGCTTGTCCTCCGATACACACATCATGTTCTTTTAACCCGACTTGAGCTGTTTGGTCAGGGTGCACCTCCACTTCTGCTGTAAGGTCTTCCCAGGACTGTGTTTATGTCGAGGGCTTTTATGTCTGTCTTCACGACATCTTTAAATCGCAGAATCGGGCGCCCTGTGGTTCTCGTATACCTATATCCTGCACTTGCTGCTATTGCACTCCTGGTTAGACCTAAACCGCATTTCGTTGCCTTGTACTTGTACATATGTAATGACAATAAAGTTGAATCTTATCGAATCTAACAGATTACCATCTTAAAAATCTAATTCAATTCTTTTCCCAAACAGCTGAATGGAATCTGTTTCCGTAACTCATTTGTTTACCATCCATGACTGAAGATCCACAATCACAGGAAAGCATCTAGAGCGAGAAGAGGTGAAAAACACGGTGCGTCTGGTGAAATAGACTGTGATTCCGATGGCTCTTAAAGCTCCTGATTGTGTAGAAAGGCTTCGCACCCACTCAGGAACAATCTGGAAAGCACAGGAGCGTTCCAGTTCAGGGCTGGCATCTAAATTGCAAACAACAGACACAATCAGCAAGGAAACGGCCATTTCCCGCGAGTCAGCCAGCGTGACAATTCTCCTCTGATAGCTACTGTTACAGTACAATGAGCAGCATTGATGGAGACGCAGGCAGGGAAAACAAACCCTCAGTAAGTCAACAAGGGATGGTCAGTGGAGGAGAAAGGGCTCCCGATCAGCTCTGGGGCCGATTGGGGCTCTGATTGGCTCAATTGAAGGCGTTTCTGTGTGGCGGAAGGTAAACAGCCTTTGAGACACGGCTGAGGGTTCAGACTCACAATCCCACCTGCGCCGGCTTATTATGGACTGTAGAGGCTTTAAATATCATTTTCTGAATTTTGCAAATCATGTCGGCTTATTGCATTCTGTCAATAACAATTAATGTGCATTGAATGTGCAATTCACTCATTCATTCATTCATCTTCCTTTGGCTTAGATTTTAATTTATATGGGGTCGCCAAAGTGGAATGAACCACCAACTATTCCAGCATATGTTTTACGCAGCGGAAGACCTTCCAGCTGCAACCCAGTACTGGGAAACACCTATACACACTCATTCACACATACACACACACACACACACACACACACACACACACACATATACACTACGGCCAATTTAGTTCATCCAATTCCCCTATAGCGCATGTGTTTGGACTGTGGGGGAAACCGGAGCACCCGGAGGAAACCCACGCCAACACGGGGAGAACATGCAAACTCCACACAGAAACGCCAACTGACCCAGCCAGGACTCGAACCAGTGACCTTTTTGCTGTGAGGCCACAGTGCTAACCACTGAGTTAACCACATGTTTATATATATATATAATTTTATTATGTATATACTAAATCGCCACAGTGGAATGAACCGCCAACTTATCCAGCATATGTTTTATGCAGCGGATGCCCTTCCAGCTGCAACCCATCACTGGGAAACATCCACACACTCTCATTCACACACATACACTACGGACAATTTAGCTTACCCAATTCCCCTATACTGCATGTCTTTGGACTTGTGGGGGAAACCGGAGCACCCGGAGGAAACCCACGCCAACACGGGGAGAACATGCAAACTCCACACAGAAACGCCAACTGACCCAGCCGAGGCTCAAACCAGCGACCTTCTTGCTGTAAGGCGAACGTGCTACCCACTGCGCCACCGTGAGGCCATGTATTTACTAACACGGACTAACTATGAACAATACTTGTAGAGCATTTAATAATCATAGTTCAGCATTTTCTAATACATTATGAACATCCAAAGTCATGCTTGTTAACATTAGTTAATGCACCGTGAGTTAACATGAACAATGAACGGCTGTATTTTCATTAACTAACATGAACAAATACTGTAATAAGTGTGCATTGTTTGTTCATGTTAGTAAATGCATCAACTAATACAACCTTACTGTAAAGTGTTACCAAATGTGCATACATGAAAATCTCTATATTTTATAAACCTTCACGGATCTCTGCTGCAGGTTACCGTAAAAACATGTCATCACAGTCTTGTGAAAAGGCTCCATTGGCATTCAAACAGGTGAAGTTAGAGAATAGTGCTGCACTGATGATGCTCTCTGGATGATGGCTTGTTTATTGTTTAATTTGGGTTCAGCGAGAGCTCCTGCCCAAGTGCTCCTTCCCTCAGTCGCAGAGCAAAACAAGCATGTCTTTTCACTGATGGATTTAATGATTGTCTTTCGGGCTTGTTGTCCGGGTAACCATTCCTTGTTTAGACGTGTTGTCAAGGCAACAAAGATGGAAAAATCAGTGGATTGAAATGATATTTTTAGAAAATCACCAAGATGCTGCTGGAGGTTGATCCGAGCGCCTGCTAATTCCCCGGATCTGCATGTGTGGAGGACGCGGGGATGTTTCAATTCAAGCCACTTTTATCGAACTGAAATGTCTTATCACTAAAACAAAACCCAGATCAGGACTTAGCTTCCCATATGAAAGAATACTGGGGAGTATAGTGTTTATGAACCATAATATAGCAGTGCATTATACTGTGTAGTATTTAGTATTGTATAGTATGTAGTATTAACAATAGTGAACTGATAAACTAATAAACAGGAGCAGCACGGTGGCGCAGTGGGTAGCACAATCGCCTTACAGCAAGAAGGTCGCTGGTTCGAGCCCTGGCTGGGTCAGTTGGCGTTTCTGTGTGGAGTTTGCATGTTCTCCCCGTGTTGGTGTGGGTCCAAAGACATGCAGTATAGGTAAATTGGGTAAGATAAAATTGTCTGTAGTGTATGTGTGTAAATGAGAGTGTGTGAATGTTTCCCAGTGATGGGTTGCAGCTGGAAGGGCATCTGCTACGTAAAACATATGCTGGATAAGTTGGCGGTTCATTCCACTGTGGCGACCCCAGATTAATAAAGGGACTAAGCCGAAAAGAAAATGAATGAATGAATAAACTAATAAATACTGTAGTATAAACTGGTGTATTGTAGTATAATATACCTTATTGTTGTAGATAAACTAAAGTGTTGGCTCATGTGTTTATATTACTATAGTTGTTGTTACCATAGCAACTGTGGAATCACCACAACAAATCAATTACTATAGTTGTGTTACCATAGCAACTATAGAAGCTGCACAACTGATTAATTACTAAAGTTGTTGTGTTACCATAGCGACTATAGAAGCTCCGCAACAGATTAATTACTATAGTTGTTGTGTTACCATAGCGACTATAGA
>CAIGQW010052186.1:54387-65744 GCA_903798125.1 Danio choprae | reverse complement strand
TATATATATATACACACACAATTCATACTTTTCTTTTAGCAATGCCTTGCAAATTAAGTTTGAGAAACTCATAATCCTGCAAAAAAAGCTTCCCATCAGGACATCAGGAATGATCACAATATCTTGCAAAGCGTGCAATTTCAGATTGCGAAACGCATAATTCAGATTTCTTTTGCTCCTCATGGCAAGCTGGTCCCAACATTCCTCCTACTAGGATGAGAAATAACCATCATTCGGATTCATTTCTACAGCCAAACTATATTTAAAGCTCTGTGTGCCTGTTAAAGAAAACCAGCATGTCTCTTCTCAAGCCTGGAGGGGTTTATTTTGTCACATTAGCCATCTGACTGTGCATTATCCTGCCTATTTCTCAGATGAGAACCAAATACATGAATAAAGTGAGCATGAGATTGATTTGGTCTGAAGACTGTTTCCGCCAAAGGATTACAAAGGAGGCCATTGCCACTTTTATATCTGACCTTTTCTCCTTGCAGTACTGAGTTTATATCTCACACTTCAGCTCAAAGGAACTCTCACAACTCTGAGATCTAAACACATCACTGGAAGACCTTACTAGAAGTTTCTATGTGGATTTAAATGGAGTATAAATGAAGTTTATAAATATAAAATTGTATCTTTGCAATTCTGACTTTTGACCACAGAACTGTGACTTTATTTCTTGGACTTCTTTGCATTTTCTTGCAATTGTAATTACTTGCTTTAAGTCATCATTTAGAAAATTCTGACTGTTTCTCACAATTTTGATCTCTTGCAAATTAGTCTTTTTTTTGTATCTCAAAATTAAGACTTTTTTTTAATATCTTGCTATGCTTGCAAATGTAGTTTGAAAAAATAAAACAATAATTATAAAAAAATAATAATTCTCACGGTGGCGCAGTGGGTAGCACGTTCGCCTAACAGCAAGAAGGTCGCTGGTTTGAGCCTCAGCTGGGTCAGTTGGTGTTTCTGTGTGGAGTTTGCATGTTCTCCCCGTGTTGGTGTGGGTTTCCTCCGGGTGCTCCGGTTTCCCCCACTGTGCAAACACATCCGCTATAGGGGAATTGGGTAATCTAAATTGTCCGTAGTGAATGAGTGTGTATGGATGTTTCCCAGTGATGGGTTGCAGCTGGAAGGGCATCCGCTGTATAAAACATATGCTGGATAAGTTGGCGGTTCATTCCGCTGTGGCGACCCCTGATTAATAAAGGGACTAAGTAAAAAGTTAATTTTTTCCCATCAGAACCACAACTTTATTTGCATTTCTGACTTTTTCCTGTCATTTTGATCACGTTTTTTTGTGAACGTTTTTTTGAAAAAGATTGCAATATCTTCAATATAAATTCATAATTACAAATATAAATTCATAATTCTGAAATTAGTATTTTTTTATCAGAACTGCAACTTTATGTCTTGCAATTCCAAGTTTTTAGAGCTATTAGCTTTTCTGACATTCTCACAATTTTGTAATACATATATATATATATATATATTTATTCATTCATTCATTTTCGGCTTAGTCCCTTTATTAATCTGGGGTCGCCACAGCAGAATGAACCGCCAACTTATCCAGCATATGTTTTACACAGCAGATGCCCTTCCAGCTGCAACCCATCACTGGGAAACACCCATACACACTCATTCACACACATACACTACAGACAATTTAGCTTACCCAATTCCCCTGTACCGCATGTGTTTGGACTTGTGGGGGAAACCGGAGCACCCGGAGGAAACCCACGCCAACACGGGGAGAACATGCAAACTCCACACAGAAACGCCAACTGACCCAGCCGAGGCTCGAACCAGCGACCTTCTTGCTGAAAGGCGATTGTGCTACTCACTGCGCCACCGTGCAGACATATATATTTATTTTATTTTTTTTAAATTCCCCCTCTTTTCCCCCTCAGAATTGTATATTATATCCTGCAATAGTGATTGGTTACAAATTTGGAGTTTCAAGATATAAACTCAAAGCAAAAATCTTTCTGTTATAGAAACAAGCTTCCACATATTTAAGATTATTGTTTGAGAGGAAAATATCTAGGTTAGGGCTGCACGATACTGAATCTGACATCGCGATATTCTGATTTCTGATCTATAAATATTGCAATATATGAATGCAATTGCACCAGATGCCTTGAAAAGCTCTATTTGGAAATAATTCATTAATATGGAATAATTAGGATGATTCTGTAGGGGACTGAATCATGTATGAAATATAATACACTAATTATAAGCCTAGATAAATACAACAGAGCAAAGATAAAAGAAACAAAAGGAGAATTCTGGGGAATCTAACAGTCTCCAGGTTTCGAACTGGATATTCATTTATTTTTCTTTTCGGCTTAGTCCCTTTATTAATCTGGGGTCGCCACAGCGTAATGAACCGCCAACTTATCCAGCATATGTTTTACACAGCGGATGCCCTTCCAGCTGCAACCCATCACTGGGAAACATCCATACACACTCATTCACACTCATACACTACAGACAATTTAGCTTACCCAATTCACCTATACTGCATGTCTTTGGACTTGTGGGGGAAACCGGAGCACCCGGAGGAAACCCACGCCAACACGGGGAGAACATGCAAACTCTACACAGGAATGCCAACTGACCCAGCCGGGGCTCGAACCAACGACCTTCTTGCTGTGAGGCGATTGTGCTACCCACTGCGCCACTGCGCTGCCCGAACTGGCTACATTCATGTTATTTTAAGTGCATATGGATAAGCAAATATGATTTATTGTGCAGCCCTAATCAAAAATAATCTAAACTACACTGTAAATAATGCTGGGTTCCACACAATTCCCTCATGTTGTCTCAACACAAATCCATCAAGTTCAATGAATCGCTAAACATAAAACAATTAAGCTGTCCGGAAACAACCTTAAGAATTGTGTTGGTTCAACTCATTTAAAAACAAGCAGCAAGCGTAGTCGTTTTTCCAGTGTAGTACGATTATGCAGAAAACAGGCCAAAATTCTGAGGTCATTATTTCTCCACAGGTGACCCAGAATGAGGTGTGTGCAAGATGAAGCGGTGAGGGTTTACCTGGTGAAAGCGCAGCGGGGTTGTGGTTGCAGTGCGATCCTCCATTAGAATGAGCTGAATTCCACAGGCCGGAGAGTTTGCGTGCCGAGAGAAACGAGCTGGGGTCCCAATCCACCGAACTGTTCTCCGGATAACCGTTCCCACAGCTCTGAGACTTACATGAGGACGAGTGGGACAGCGGCACCTGCGGGACAACACACACGGCTGTCAGAAAACTGGAAGAATCTGGCAACAAATATTGAAATTTCTCTCTGACACATTTAATACTCATATAGAACCTGAGGCCATCATTTCAATAATTGGTATTACAGCACAGTCCTTATGGTTTAATAAAAGTAAGCAAAATGTGATTGCCTTTGCTACGCTTCTAGCTAGAAGGTTAAAGTTGCTCAACTGGAGCAATGATTTAAGCAAGGGTTTATGCAACTTTTACACCACTTGACCTTAGAAAAAATACGATATACTGTAAGAGGTTGTACTGATATGTTTTATGACTATGATATGTTATTATTATGTGTTAAATTTGACCTGCATATTTCATATCTAACATGTTCAAGAAAAAGACGACTCTGTGGAAACTATTAGCGGTCATTCACAAAGAACACAGCTTTGCATCTACGAACACAAGATGCATCGATCAGCATGCATCTTCCCTGTCCCAGTGTCTCCGTATCCGTGTTTGCACTCGGTGGACAGCGGTGGAGATTGGTGAAATGATGACCTATCAATAATGACCAATCAGCGGTGTTTAAAAACAGACTCAACAGTGCTTAAATGTTAGCGAGAAATAGGCGCTTTTAAACATGTCAGTACTGACTGGTGCCGAAATTCAGTATCGTGACAACACTAGTTCAGCTCTAGTGAACACAGCATATATTTTTGCATATCCAGGTGAGTTTTTCTGCTCACCTGTGTGTAGACCTGTCCCAATAATCAATATATGAACTTATCGCACAACACATGGACATAAGCTCAATCATTTTTGATGATGTAATATGTATCGCCCATACATAAAAAACAATTCTAGCAACATTTCAGCTGATTGTGCAACATCTCTATCTCTATTAGAGGAGTCAGTGTCAGTATGGTTAATAAAACACTATAGTATTTACTGTAAATGACTATAGTATATTCTCATGTGTGTGTCTGACAGCTGAAAATAGATCAGGTGGCAGATTTTTCAATATGGTGCAGCTCTATTATTTAACATTCAATGAATAAACATGAGTGCATCTTAGTGATTTCTCCCTTGATTTAATAGTGGATCATAGAGTTTATTTTTGCATTCATTCAATTCAACATTTGTTATTAATGCACAGAGTTGATATAAGCTTCATGTTTTGTCCTAAGAGCAAAATGTAATCCACAAGCTTCATATATGTAGTTTGAACTTGTTTTACATTGGGAAAAAATACACCGCAATGTTTTGCTTTTCTAGTATATATATGGCGATGGTGGCACAGTGGATAGCGCTGTTGCCTCACAGCAAGAAGGTCGCTGGTTCGAGCCTCGGCTGGGTCAGTTGGCGTTTCTGTGTGGAGTTTGCATGTTCTCCCTGTGTTGGTGTGGGTTTCCTCCGGGTGCTCCGGTTTCCCCCACAGTCCAAACACATGCGCTATAGGGGAATTGGATAAGCTAAATTGGCCATAGTGTATGACTGTGTGTGAGTGTGAATGAGTGTGTATGGATGTTTCCCAGTGATGGGTTGCAGCTGGAAGGGCATCCGCTGTGTAAAACATATGCTGGATAAGTTGGTGGTTCATTCTGCTGTGGCGACCCCTGATTAATAAAGGGACTGATATCGCAGCATCTCTTACTCTTTACCTTATTAACAATTATTATTATTTATTTAGGATATGCGTGTTCACCTCCTGATTTCAATGCCTCATTATTACATTGTTAAAATGACTATAATTAAATTAAATATTCTTAAGAATGAATTATGATGTGTTCTCTGGAGGAGTGTACTTACATTGTGATGATATTGTATTGTCATTCTGGCATTATATAATGAGTGGCATTTAATCGCAATATATTTTGGTGCAATATACTGTACAACAAAATATAGATATCGTGACAGGCCTACCTGTGTGTTGTGCTCCTGCAGCGTCCTCCTCTCCTCCTCCTCCACACTCCTCCTGCAGCTCTGGCAGATCCACAGCGGCACTTCCCCCAGCAGCGACTGCGACAGCGAGGGGACGGCGTCGGCCAGCGTTCGGCCCGGGGCGTCCCGCAGCAGCGCCTGAGAGAGCGCCGGCACCGCCTCTGCCAGTCTGGAGCCGTGAGCGGGCAGACCGTTCGCGCCGCCGGACCCCCAGTCCTTAAACTCACGGTGGCACAGCAGACAGCAGGTGTGCATCGACTGCAGAAAGACAGAGAACAAATCAGCATCTATATTCACGTATTTATTAGTGATGGATAGGACTGTGCAATATGACAATAAGAGCTGGGTAGTATGACGGTATACAGCTGAAGTGAAAATGATTAATTAATTATTAATAGGGCAATGGTGGCACGGTATCCCTGTCGCCTCACAGCAAGAAGGTCGCTGGTTCGAGCCTCGGCTGGGTCAGTTGGTGTTTCTGTGTGGAGTTTGCATGTTCTCCCCGTGTTGGCGTGGGTTTCCTCCGGGTGCTCCGGTTTCCCCCACAGTCCAAACACATGCGCTATAAGGCAACTGGGTAAGCTAAATTGGCTGTAGTGTATGAGTGTGTGTGTGGGAATGAGTGTGTATGGGTGTTTCCCAGTACTGGGTTGCAGCTGGAAGGGCATCCGCTGTGTAAAACATATGCTGGATAAGTTGGCGGTTCATTCTGCTGTGGGGACTCCTGATTAATAAAGGGACTAAGCAGAAAAGAAAATGAATGAATGAATGAATGAATGAATGAATATATGGCGATATGAAATGAACAGAATTCCTCCAGATGACTTGAATATCTGCATTTGGAAAGATGTGTTTTCTGAAGAGTACAGAAATGAATGCATGGGACATGGACATGGACATGTTCCTGGATTAACATCTTTGTTGATCCTGGAACAACATTCCAATCAGCCAATCAGAATTAAGGGATCCGTTTACAGTTTAAGTATAGGTTTACGGTTAGGTTCATGCACTTCTACATGATTGTTCTCCAACTATTATTCCCCTCTGATTTTGGGAATCATTTACAGTTATGGTTGGGTTTAGGGGCAGGGAACAGGTATGGATTACATTTTCCACCAAAAATAATGTTCCAGGATCAACACAGATGCTAATCCAGGATCGCATCGTACTTGGCAAAATCATGATGTGCGTTATTCGATGCTAAAACAATATATTGCGCATCCCCACGTTTTGAAGTAACCACGACTGCTGCAGACGCATTCACCAAAATTACTTTCCAGATTTATCCTAGAAAAACTAAAAATGATTAAACTGATGTATTTAAGCAAGACTGAGTGCACAAATGAGCATTTTAGCGTGCTCTTTATTTTGTGCAAGGAAACAAGCGCCGCAGACCTTCATAAATATCTGCTTGGTTATGTCTAAATCTCAATTTGTTCTAGATCATTAGAGATTATGTTCTGCTGCTTTGGAAGTTGATAAAAGCGCTTCACACAAAAATCAAGCCAATGACTGCCAGCGGGACAAGCTTTATAAAGCAGAAACTCAATAAAGCCACAGAAATATTGCTTTTTATGCACTAACACAGAGCTTTTCTAGCATCACAGCTATTATACATCAAGACTCGGGCTGCGCAAGATATCATTGCAGCATCGGAATCGCAGTGTGCAAATCTGCAATGTTAAATTTACATTATAATTAACCAAAAAAAGCACAGAAAACATTCATTTGAGGAGTCATCGCAAAGTTTAACCCTAATATAATAGTGTGAAAGATTTGTTTGCATGTGATTTTAAGGCCTGTGATTAAGAGTTCACGTGAATCTAAACCATTTGGGCACAAGAAATTATAAAGTGTGCCACTTTAACAATTCATTCATTCATTTTCCTTTGGCTTAGTCCCTTTAGGGGTCGTCAGGGGTCTTCCAGCTGCAACCCAGTACTGGGAAGAACCCGTACGCTCTCACATGCACACACATACACTACAGCCAATTTAGTTTATTCAATTCCCCTATAGCGCATGTGTTTAGACTGTGGGGGAATTAACAAAGAATTATTGTGTTTATTTATACAAGGAAGACTCTTTGCAGTGTTATTTTACATCTGATTATTGAATTTCTCTACATCGATACTGTTAAACGCCACTGAAAACCAGAAAGTGCTGTTTATTTTATTGCTTATCTTGGTTCCTGTCGTTTTCATCTGTGCTTTAATTTGTTTATTGTGTATATTTCATGCAGATGCATTAATTTACAAAATCCTCACAAAGTAAAATGATGAATTCATTCCTAATGGAGTTACTTAAGTCACCCTGTGATCATATCTCAATATAAATCACTGAAAAACAATACTGCAGTCATTTTGTCCAATATTGTGCAGCACTAATCAAGACAACTATATCCCACTTAAAGCAAAACACCAATCACAAGCAAACCAGAGCAACAGCACAGAGTTTAACCAGGCAAATCAAACACTTTTGTGGTATTTCTGCATTGAGTGCACTGAAAGAGTAACATTAGCAGTGCTACAACTGATACTAGTCGCGTTAGCAGCTTGGTTAACCATGAACTGAATCTTATGGCGATACTGCAACTCTTGGCTTAATAATAGAGTCATTTCATGGGCTAAAACACTGTAATTATGTTAGATATCACAGCGTGTGGCGATGTTTGCACGGCTACAGGAATTATTCAGCAGCAGAAAAGCCACACACGGTTAGCTAGCTTTGTGCTCCACGGACTCGGTAGGCTTTCTTTGACCAGCTCGATCTGAACAATCAGTCTTGAGTAAAACGCTCAGATGTAAGACACTGCACAGTCTGAAGCTGTAAGAACACTCTGAGGGCGACATATTTATTTATTTAGCAGTATGGTTGCACAGATCGCCAGAGCTAGTGCTGCTCCGCCCGAAGAGAACCCGTAGTGATGGGAAATCCGAATCATTTTCACGAAACGGCTCTTTTGAACGGATCGGTTCAAAGAATCGAATCAAAAAGAGAATCGGAGAATCGTTTACGTCGGGATGTGAGTGCGCCATCATGTGTTCACCGACATCCCATTGTAGCGTATGCTGCAAAATGCATATATTACTTAGGTTTATGGCTACTTGGTATCTTTGTATGTTGTTCGTACCTACATTTGTTGTATGTACATTATTTTGTATGTTCTTTCAAGCCTTAATTAATTAAAGAAAAAAAAAACAATAAAAGAACGTAGTTTACGGCTTAGGGTTAATTATTAATATGCATTTATTATAATTATGCAATTTAGCTTCATGAAAAGTAATTTATGAGATAAAATGTATGAATATATTAAACATATTTTACATAATATTGAAGTCTTGTCATTGAAATGTTGTAATAAATTAATTTTATTTGTTCCGTTTCATTAAATTATGCAGGAAAATAACTTGAAAAGTGTCTCAATGTTACTGGATTGAAAATAATACTGTGAAAAAATCAATAATGTGACTGAAAATCTAATTTATTCCACCAAATATTGATTTCTAAACTCTGAAGTTAAACGTTGGTATCATGTATGCTTACCGAATGATGTTATTATGCTGTTATCTAAACTTATTTGTTATACTGATCAACTGAATGTGTGTTGTGTGTTCATTTACAGTTGTGTGTTTGAGCAAAGTATGTTTAGTTCATCAAACTACTGCTGACAATTCTTCCCAGTTTTAAATAAAAATGTTGAATAATTAATAATTCATCAAAAAAGACCAGTTTCAGACATCCTAATGTACATTTCTGACAACACAATACCAATGTTTGAACTGTTTAAGAGATTAGAAATTAATTATTGATGGAATAACCTTGATTTAATAACAATTACAATAAATGAAATCATGTCACAATTCATTTTATTTCAAATTAAATTCATGTTTATTTCTGTAGCGCTTTTACAATGTAGATTGTGTCGAAGCAGCTTAACATAGAAGTTCTAGTGGATTGAAACTGTGTCAGTCCAGTGTTCAGAGTTGAAGTTCAGTTCAGTGGGGTTTAATTTTCACTGCTGAAAGTCCAAACACTGAAGAGCAAATGCATGGATGCGCAGCTGACCTTAATATAAAAACCCTAATTTTAATATTATATTGCAAGTTGTGCATTAGTTATATTTCTAACCCAAATGTTAAAGCCGCTGAAAACAGAAATAGGCCACTATTGTATGAAACACTGAATATCTGATGGCTAAAACTGCCTTCATGTGTTTATGAGAATATACACTAAAAATAATCACTAGTGCGGCATGGACAGATTTCAATTTAGTGACCCGCTCGTTTGTTTTGATTCCATTACTATTACAGACAGATACAGGCCGATGCTGCATGCGTTTGTATTGGTTGTACACTGAAAAAATGATTCAAAGATGATTTTTATTTAAGTTAAGTGGTTGTAAACAATTTATTTGGGCTGAATTTAAACAAACACATTAAGTTGAACATAACTAAATTTAATTAGTTTGTTCAAATTTCACACATATAAATAGTTTGCAAAAATTTGGCAGACATTCACAAAAATATCCGACTCATTGAATAATTGAACATCGTTCTCTAGAAGAAATATTATTGGAAATACTGCAAAAAAAACTGCATTGCTCCATTAAACATAACTTGAGAAACATTTGAAAAAGTATAAATATTTCAGTGAAGGGCTAATAATTTTGCCCTCAACTGTATGTATGTGTATATATATATATATATATATATATATATATATATATATATATATGTGTGCACCTATATAACTTTAACAAAGATTAACTATATATTTATTACAATTAAGGCTATAGTGTTATGATAAATTTGATTACATTGTTTTGATTGTTTTACATTTTTCCTCAGTACTGTTAGAATATCCAGAACACTATAAACTATACTATAAACACTATAAAGCACTGCTTCACTTGTATATTTGTTCTATTGTATTCATTTATGCTAGTAATTAGTAATCATTACAATTTACTAAATCATCACAATATTTAGATTATTAATTGTTTCCTAATAGTTGTTGGAATCATCTTATGAAATTACCTTAATATCACAACATATATCGCAGGAAAAACTAAATATTGCAATGTCAGCTTGTTCCAATATCGTGCAGCCGTAATATAGATCTTAATTTGTGCTGAGATACAGAGCGATACTGCGTTTGTATTGGTTGTATGAACCGATTCACTCGAAGATCCGACTCCTAAGAACGAGTCATTGATGAATCGAACGTCGCTAATCAGGCGCTACAAAACGCGAGATAAGCGCGAAAACACAAATAACCGCACGTGCGCGAGCATGTGATGATTCTACCGGTAAAACGGCTGCAGATCTCGCCGGTGAAACGCTTTTAGGAGCCCGTAGGACGCGTTAGCATTAGCTCGTACCTGACTGGTCCTGGCCGCTCCTGCGTCTCCTCCACCGGCCGTCGCGGCTCCCGCTCCCGCATCGCCGGGCTTCTTCGACAGGCTCTGCTGCTGCTGTACCGACACCGAGTCCTTGGCTCCGGTGCCCTGCTGCTTGCTCTTCTTCCTCGCCATCGCTATAGTCCGTGTGCCCGTCGGCTGCGCTCCGGGTTCAGCGTAATAACACAGTTTCGGTTCTTGTGGCAGTGCTCTTCTCAAGCAAGACAACAGTCAATATGGCGGAGCAGCGACGCGCATGCGCACACGGGTTCAGGGGTCACGCGCACTGATGGCAGCGGCTTCAGGAGATCCTCAGCAGTGGAGACTCCATGTTTACTGAGGGCATCGGCAGAGTACAGTAGAAACATCAACACTGTAAACACGTGCAGAGTACAGTCGCGCAGACACTAGTATTACAGTGCAGCGGCTCAGAATACACGTGCAGAGTACAGTCGGTCAGAGTAGAGGAGAAGCAGCAACACTGTAAACATTACAGTAGCTCAGACTACACGTGCAGAGTACAGCTACTAATGTTACTGTAGTCTGCATGTGTAGTCTGAGCTACTGTACTGTTCTACTGTAGTCTGAGCGGCTGTACTTGCACATTTACAGCATTGCTTTCTACTGTAGTCTGAGTGACTGTTCCTGTGAATTTAGTGTTGTTGTTTCTACTGTAGTGGTCTATCTGTATTTGTAGATTTACAGCGTTGTTTCTACTGTAGTCTGACTGTACTTGTGGATTTAGTGTTGGTGTTTGTACTGTAGTCTGACTGTACTTGTGAATTTACAGTGTTGATGTTT
>CAIGQW010052185.1:66911-78293 GCA_903798125.1 Danio choprae | reverse complement strand
ATACACACACACACACATATATATATATATTTCTAATAATATATAATCTGTAAAAAATATTTAATTTCTAAATATAAATAAAACTTTTTCTCAAATATATACATGTATGTTTGTTTTATATATATTATATATTTATTTTGGATGTGATTAATTGCTATTAACGGTTTGACAGCGCTTTTATATATTTATATATATGTATAAACTAGAATGTGTGTTGTTCAATAGTTTTAGGACAATTTTCTTAAAGCTCTTGATCAACTTCAAATGCTGACTACTGAACACACACACACACACACACACACACACACACACACACACACACACACACACACACACACACACACACACACACACACACACACCTAATAATTCTCAATATTAAATAAGCATTATTACAAATACATTTTAATTGACTTTTTTTGTGAAATATTTAAATGTCGGCTTTACCTCCAGGAACTCGTTAAGGGATTTCTGGCAGCGCTGTAACTGGTCCAGGATGGTGACCAGAGAGTTCCTGATTCCTGCTCGAGTGGTCAGAGACACAACCCGGCTGTCCCTCTGAACATCTGACATGATGGCCCTGCACTCACACACAGAACATACATGATTGTAATTGTATATTTACTTGGTTTCATATTCCTTCCATGTGCCTTTATTGACAGTGGACAGAAAACTCTTCTGTTTCACTTATTCATTCATTCATTCATTTTCATTTCGGCTTAGTCCCTTTATTGATCTGGGGTCGCCACAGCGAAATGAACCGCCAACTTATCCAGCATATGTTTTACGCAGCGGATGCCCTTCCAGCTGCAACCCATCTCAGGGAAACATCCATACACACCCATTCACACTCATACACTACGGACAATTTAGCTTACCCAATTCACCTGTACCGCATGTATTTGGACTTCTGGGGGAAACCGGAGCACCCGGAGGAAACCCACGCCAACACAGGGAGAACATGCAAACTCCACACAGAAACGTCAACTGACCCAGCCGAGGCTCGAACCAGCGACGTTCTTGCTGTGAGGCGAACGTGCTACCCACTGCGCCACTGTGAGGCCCCTGTTTCACTTATTTAATGCATAAAATATTCAGTTAAACTAACTATTGAAGCCTTATTGCACAATGTTAATGTTATCAACACCACTGTAAAAACAATCTGAATATTCTCAAGAGGCACTTTAAATGATTAATAATTATTAATGTATGTTGAAGTGCCCATTGTATCAATATTGTGCATGTTCATTATAACGACATATTGAATTATAGATTGTCTCCTCTGCACTCGTCTCTCTCACACCTGTCCCAGAATCCCTCCCTCCTTCTGCCACACTGACCTGAAGTCCTGGTCCACCCTCTGAAAGCGGGCCTGTTCTCTTGGCAACGCCCCTCGACCAAATATGGGCTGCAGGTAGACCCACTTCCTCTGGATGGTGTTGAGGTTGTGCAGGTACTCGTCGAGGTCTGCCAGCCGTGTTTCCCACAGAGACACTTTGTCCTGGAAGCGCAGATAATACGGCGAGTCTTTGAGCGACTGAAGGAGACAGCGGTTGTCTCCCACCTGGTTGACCACATCCCTCCAGTCCTTGATGACGGGCAGAGAGCTGCCCTGAGTGTCTGTGTAGTCTGTGAGGGTGAAGCTCGCACCGGTGGCCCAAAGCTCCAGTTCTCGCAGAGCCTCGCGGATGGAGACCTCTGCCTGAGCACGACTGTTCAGATCCTGCTCACAGAGAAAGAGAGAAAGAGAGAGAGAGAGAGAGAGAGAGAGAGAGAGAGAGAGAGAGAGAGAGAGAGAGAGAGAGAGAGAGAGAGAGAGAGAGAGAGAGAGAGAGAGAGAGAGAGAGACAGAGAGAGAGAGAGAGAGAGAGAGAGAGAGAGAGAGAGAGAGAGAGAGAGAGAGAGAGAGAGAGAGAGAAATTATTCATGTGTACGGATAGAAAATTAGGGGCCGAACACAGCAAACGCACAGTCCTAAGATCGCAAGGCGCACCACACTGAATTCTTTTTGTTGACAAGTAAAAAATTGATATATTTATTTGTTTATTTGACATAGACATCACAATAAGGTGTATATCCATAGCTTTTTTCAGCCAATGATAAACTTGAAAAGCTTAGTGTGACTCTTTTCAATAGCATAAGGTTCCTTTTACAGCATCGATATTGTAATGTAACTACAACACATTCAGTTAAATAGAATTAAGCATTCATTTAGTTGTTCAAGCGTAAAATGAGAAGAAAGACCGTGTAAGCAATAGCGCCGTAGGGATCAGCAGGCTAGCGCAGAAACTCCATTGAAAATACTGGGGTAAAATAATCATATTTTAAAGACATAGCAGAGGGAAATGTAATTTAATGCAGTGCTTCTCGTCCAGTCTGAGACCCACTTTATATCGTATATCTATCAGGCAGTGAAGATCACAGATTTTTAAGGAAATCAGACCTTAAACGATTTTATAATGAAAAGACAAGAAGCGCTGAGGCTGGCTGGCTGAAGTTAAAAGTCTGTGTGCATATAGCCCATTACAATGGGCAAACCAAATGCATTTGTTTAAGTGTATTAGCAGACTTGCTAATCCTCAACACCTGTCCAAGGGAGGCTTGACGTTTAAAAATAAAATGAAAACAAAATAAAATTACATAAAATTACATAAAAAAGCAGCATGATCAAACAAACTAATAAGACTATTTGTGTAAACGCTGCTCTTTAGTTTTTAACCACTTTTTAAGTACACTACTAAAAGCATTTACATTACTTTCTAATTTTAGGCTAACAGGTAAATCATTCCACAATTAGGTTCCCTTAACAGAGAAGACAAACAAAGCAGTCACCATTCATGTTGGCAAAAACGCAAGGCGCTGCAGGCAGTTACAATAAGAGATGCAGCAGGGCGAATAAACAGCGCACAAAACTCTCGCGACCATTAGTAAACCATTCTAAAATGGCACCTCTCAACACAAAAAGCATGTTTGGTGTGATCAAGGCCTTAAAGTGCTGAAATTGCTGGCGAAATATAATATATATATATATAAATTGCTGGCGAAATTGCTGTCTCAGATGATATTTAGATGATGTTCTGTGAATGTTTTAATAATATTCATGGGTTCCATTATATATATCAATAATGATATTGTATATGTATGTAGTGGCTAGAGATCTGATATATCTAACAAAATTTAAAAAAATAAAAAATCATACATTTTGTATTTGCTGAATTCTAAAAAAATAAAAACCTAAAACTCTAATTCTAAAAGTCCTAGATATTTTTTATGTTATCCCACCTGCAATACTGCAAAGTAGCAGAATTATTTTTGCATCATTAATATTCATTCATTCATTTTCATTTCGGCTTAGTCCCTTTATTAATCTGGGGTCGCCACAGTGGAATGAACCGCCAACTTATCCAGCATATGTTTTACGCAGCGGATGCCCTTCCAGCTGCAACCCATCACTGGGAAATATCCATACAACTCAATCCAAACATCCATACACACTCATACACTACGGACAATTTAGCTTACCCAATTCACCTATACCACATGTTTTTGGGCTGTGGGGGAAACCGGAGCACCCGGAGGAAACCCACGCCAACACGGGGAGAACATGCAAACTCCACACAGAAATGCCAACTGACCCAGCCAAGGCTCGAACCAGCGACCTTCTTGCTGTGAGGCGAATGTGCTACCCACTGCGCCACTGTGCTGCCTTTTGCATCATTAATATGCTTTTTTTTTTTAGATTTTCCATTCAGCTTTCCTGTTAAAGATTGAAAATCTGCTCTTTTTTGTGAGTTTTAAAATAGTTAAACGAAGTTGTTTTCAATGCAGCTCTTATTATTATTTTTATTTCAGTTCTTAGTACACAAATTTAAAAGCTAGCTAAAATAAAACCAATTTATTTGATCTATTTTTGCCTATTTGGCAAAATAAACAGGGACAGTTCACCCCAAAATATAAATTGTCATCATTTACTCACCCTTTATTTGTTCCAAACCTCTTTGAGTTTCTTTCTTCTGTTGAACACAAAGGAAGATATACTAAAGACTGTCATTGACTTCCATAGTATTTTTTCTTCCTACAAAGGATGTCAATGGCTGCTTTTTTCCAGCATTCATCGGATTCATCATCTTGTTGTGTGATCAACAGAAAATAAAAATCAAACCACTTGCGTGTGAGTGGCCTCACGTGGGTAGCACGTTCGCCTCACAGCAAGAAGGTCGCTGGTTCGAGCCTCGGCTGGGTCAGTTGGCGTTTCTGTGTGGAGTTTGCATGTTCTCCCCGTGTTGGTGTGGGTTTCCTCCAGGTGCTCCGGTTTCCCCCACAAGTCCAAACACATGCGGTATAGGTGAATTGAGTAAGCTAAATTGTCCTTAGTGTATGTGTGTGAATGAGAGTGTGTGGATGTTTCCCAGTGATGGGTTGCAGCTGGAAGGGCATCCGCTGCGTAAAACATATGCTGGATAAGTTGGCAGTTCATTCCGCTGTGGCGACCCCAGATTAATAAAGGGACTAAGCCGAAATGAAAATGAATGAATGAATTGCGTGTGAGTAAATGTTCATTTTTAGGTGAACTATCCCTTTAACCTTTATTTTATTTTTAAGCAACCAGATGGATTTAGCACTTTTAGTTTGATGCCAAATTATTCAGCTGACTAGCCCCGCCCGCAGTGAGATCTCATTGTTCCAAGATCTTTTGTTCCCTCATAACTATTCATAGATCTCACATTTTTGCATGATTGACTTATGAAGACCAAAACCTAAGAACAATAAGAGTTTATCTGTAAACAGATGGTAAGTGTACAGGAAGCTAAGTGTGTGTGTGTGTTTGTGTGTGTGTGTGTGTGTGTGTGTGTGTGTGTGTGTGTGTGTGTGTGTGTGTGTGTGAACCTTGAGCTCCAGGGTTTTGTCTATGATGTTGTCTGCCACCCTGAGCAGGTCTCTGAACTGAAGTGTCTCCAGTGTGGATCCCCTGGGCAGAGAAATGAGCCGGAACAGATCCAGCCAGTGTTCCTGAGAGAGATGCTCACCTCGCACGTACTTCAGCACTGGAACCACTGCCTAAAACACACATAGACACCCACACATTTGTTTTTGTGAATTGTGGCAAGGCAATGGTATTTATATAGCACATTTCATATACAATGGTAATTCAAAGCACTTTACAGTTGAAGTCAGAATTATTAGCCATCCTGAATTTAAGGGGGTCTGGATACTTTCCGTACCCAATGTAAGTCAGTGCATAGTGTGTAATTTGGGACTCAACTAATGCCTAAAAGTGAAATATAAAAACACATCCCAAATTTTTGCTAAACACTCCAGACGACATGAACACAAGCCATCAGATACACTATAGTGAAAGCTGCGAGTGATCCAGCATGTGACCTTATATCTGTCCACTTCCTTCTGCAGTTTGACAGACATGCTGCTGTGCTCCTCCAGCTTCCTCAGACGATCATGCCACACGAACAGAAACTCCTCAAACACGTGAGTCTTACTCCTGCACACACAGATCAAACATACAGTGTGTGTTTCAGACACAAACACTTGCGTTCAGAAGTCATCGGAATAAACATCTGAACATGTTACATGTACTTATTAGATCTTATGCAATGCTTATGTTTAGATAAATTGACTTCATAATTAATACATTTTATTTAAAAGTTTGTTTAGATGAACTGATGTTGTATTTTAAAAAATAAACAAAATGACAAATATTTTAGATGCATCTTTAAATAAAAAACAAACATTTCAGATTAGTCATTTATTAATCTGGGGTCGCCACAGCGGAATGAACCGCCAACTATTCCAGCATATGTTTTATGTTGGAAATGCCCTTCCAGCTGCAACCCAGTACTGGGAAACATCCATACACATTCACATTCACATTCACACACTATGGACAAATTCGTTTATTAAATTCAACTATAGCGCATGTGTTTGGACTGTGGGGGAAACCGGAGCACCCGGAGGAAACCCACGCCAACACCGGGAGAACATGCAAACTCCACACAGAAATGCCAACTGACCCAGCCGGGATTTGAACCAGCGACCTTCTTGCTGTGAGGCAACAGTGCTAACCACTGAGCCACAGTGTCGCCCAAATGTATTATTTATTTTTTGGTGTGATGTGTGACTGTGACCTGAATGAAATCCAGTCGTGCTGTGCGTTTTCCTCCAGTCCGCTGTGAAACTCCTCATAGAGCTCCCATATCTGTGAACAGTCCTGCAGGTCCCGCAGCGTGTCTGAGGCCAGCGTCCCGTCAGGAGAGCTCAGACTAAAGTGTTCACAGTCTTCCCTGCAACACACCAAACAAACCCCTTTACCGCGGTAAAAGCACAGGTGGATTACGGCAAGGTTATTATAGATCTGCTATTTATTATATTTTGCTATTTATTATATTATATTCATTCATTCATTTTCTTTTCGGCTTAGTCCCTTTATTAATCAGGGGTTTCCACAGCGGAATGAACCGCCAACTTATCCAGCATATGTTTTACACAGCGGATGCCCTTCCAGCTGCAACCCAGTACTGGGAAACACCCATACACTCATTCACACACATACACTACAGACAATTTCGCATGTCTTTGGACTTGTGGGGGAAACCGGAGCACCCGGAGGAAACCCACACGAACACAGGCAAAACATGCAAACTGACCCAGCCGAGGTTCGAACCAGCGACCTTCTTGCTGTGAGGCGACAGCGCTACCCACTGTGCAACCCCTATTATATTATATATTTATTATAGATTTTTTGGCATATTTACTTTTATTTGACAGGACAATAAATGACAGTAAGTGAATTAGGAGAGAGTGGGGACAGGATCATGAAAGATCCATGAGCCTGGTTTCGAACTCAGGGACTGTGCTGTTGTGCTATACGTCGGCCCTCTAATCATTGAACTGACAGCGCCGGCTAGTTTTGCATTTTATAATTATATTTTATATCTATACTATTTTTAAAATGCAAAAATCACTTTTATAAAGGGTTTATACACAATTGTGTGGCAACAGTGTGTGAATATATCCAGCTTCTAATAGTAAAAATGTATTAATTATATAGTTTCATTTAAATAATGTAGGATGAAGGAGACATACATGAGTTTTGTGCGGGTGTTCTCCAGCTCGCTGAACTCGGCCCGTCGCTCCCGGATGATCTGAACGCAGCGCTGCAGAGCCTCATGGTCTCCAGACTCGATGATGTCATTTCCGGGTTTGAGCTGATCCCAGCGCGCTCTGAACTTCTGCAGGTCCTGCTGGTAAACCTGAACACGAGACTCCACGTTCCCCTTCATCACCTCCACCTGAGGGACGATTTACAGATTAAAACTATTGACAAATTGACAAGATAATTCTGTTTAACAACTTCTTTCTATAGTGTTTTTTATGTCTATGTCGCTTGTATTTGTTTAAGTTTTAATGATTTGATTATCTCCATATTTCTTTAATAAATTAATAATAAAACACAAACTAAAAAAGACAAAAAACAGCACACATGAAGCTAAAACTAACTACAAACATTAATACATTTGCATTTTTAAAGTAATAATACATTTCCAGAATTAATTTCTTTCCATTTTAACTTGCTATATTTTTGTTATATTTAAATTTTAGCTTTAGTGATTTGATTACCATGATAATGATATTTCGTTGTCATAATTATTGCATAACTATTAATTATTGTATAACAATTTTTAACTTTTTATTCATTCATTCATTTTCTTTTTGGCTTATTCCCTTTATTAATCTGGGGTCGCCACAGTGAAATGAACCGCCAACTTTTGAAATGAAACGCCAGCATTTGTTTTACGCAGCGGATGCCCTTCCAGCCGCAACCCAACACTGGGAAACACCCATACACACCCCTTCACACTCATACACTACGGACAATTTAGTTTACCCAATTCACCTATAGCGCATGTGTTTGGACTGTGGGGGAAACCAGAGCACCCGGAGGAAACCCACGCCCACATAGGAGAACGTGCAAACTCCACACAAAAATGCTAACTGACCCAGCCGGGGCTTGAACCAGCGACCTTCTTGAAGTGAGGCGATAGTGCTACCCACTGCGCCACCATGACACCTTTTTACTTTTCAGTTTTTCTATTTATTTTTAAATTCTAATATCTAAAATTGTTTTTGTGCCAAAACTTTCTTCAGTTAAACAAAGAGAAAACTGAAGTCATTGCGTTTGGGAACAGCAATGAGGTTCTCAAGGTGAATGCGTACCTTGTCTCTAAGGGTCAAACAACAAAAAATAAGGTCAAGAATCTTGGTGTGATCCAGGAGTCAGATCTGAGTTTCAATAGTCATGTCAAAGCAGTAACTAAATCAGCATACTATCATCTCAAAAACATTGCAAGAATTAGATGCTTTGTTTCCAGTGAGGACTTAGAGAAACTTGTTCATGCTTTTATCAGCAGCAGGGTGGATTACTGTAACGGTATCCTCACTGGCCTTCCCATAAAGACAGTCAGACAGTTGCAGCTCATCCAGAACGCTGCTGCCAGGATTCTGCCCAGAACCAGAAAATCAGAGCACATCTCACCTGTCCTCAGGTCTTTACACTGGCTCCCAGTTACATTCAGAATAGATTTTAAAATATTACTACTTGTCTATAAATCACTAAATGGTCTAGGACCTCAATACATTACAGATATGCTCACTGAATACAAACCTAACAGATCACTCAGATCTTTAGGATCATATAAACTAGAAATTCCAAGAGTTCAGTCAAAGCAGGGTGAATCGGCCTTCAGCTACTAACAGCGCCCCCCGCTGCTGGAATCAGCTTCCAGAAATAATCAGATGTGCTCCAACATTAGGCACATTCAAATCCAGACTGAAAACACATCTGTGTAGCTGTGCCTTTACTGAATGAGCACTGCGCTACGTCCCACAGATCACACTATTATGTCTTTCTTTTCTTTTTCATTCTTTTATAACCTGTTTAACACATTTTAATCAGTTTTTAATCATTTTTATTCTTTGTTGTTTTTATTGTCTTATGCTTGTTTCTTTTATTCCTGTTTATGTAAAGCACTTTGAATTGCCACTGTGTATGGAATATGCTATATAAATAAACTTGCTCTGCCATAAAACTTATTGTCTGTGTCATTTTTATTTATTTATTTTGCTTTGATGATCTAATGATTTGATGACCTCCATATAAAAGAATGATTATAAAAAAATTATTATGAAAATTACATTAAAAGTCTTTTCATAAAAAAGGACAAAACATATACTAAAACCTAAATATTAAAACAAAAATAGAAAATATGAAGCTAAAATTAAAAAATATGTATTATTATTTAAATGTATTAAGTACAGTAATAAAAAATTCCCTGAATTATTTCTGTATTTTTTTTTTCATTTTAATTAGGAGGTTTTATTTTCAGTTTAGTTGTAGTAATTAAATTACCTTGATGATGCCATTTTAATTACCAAATTATAATTTTTTTTTAAACTAATTATAAATGATTATAAATATAAATATTCTTATTAACTAATACAATATTTTTTTCAATGACATTTTATCAGTGAATACAATAAAAAAGGCAAATTTGGTCATGATATTCCACCGCTTATTATAGAAATAAATGCTTGTTTTAAATAGTCTGTGTGTGTTATTATAAGTGTGTCTGTACCTGTTCTCTGATCATGAGCTGATGACTCTCCATCATGAGCTCAAATTTGTCCCATTTGGCTCTGAGGGAGCTGATGGTGTCCAAACCTCCGCCTGCCACCGAACGCAGCAGCCTGTTCTTCTCCTCCGCCTGCTGAAACTGAGGCAGAACCTGCACACAACATCAACACAACATCAGACATTCACACAAGACCAACACAACAGAAACATATTTGGTTGAAGAATTATTAGCACACATATTTCCCAAAGGATGATTAACAAAGCAAGGAATTTTTCACAGTATTTCCTATAATGTTTTTTCTTCTGGAGAAAGTCTTATTTGTTTTATTTCGGCTAGAATAAAAGCAGTTTTTAATTTTTTAAAACCATTTTAAGGTCAATATTATTCGCCCCTTAAGCAATATTAGTGTTGGATTGTCTCCAGAGCAAACCACTGTTATACTATGACTTGCCTAATTAACCTAGTGAAGCCTTTAAATGTCACTTTAAGCTGAATATCTTGAAAAATATCTAGTTAAATATTACGTGCTGTCATCATGGCAAAGATAAAAGAAATCCGTTATTAGAAATGAGTTATGGGTCGCACAGTGCATAGCGCTGTCGCCTCACAGCAAGAAGGTCGCTGGTTTGAGCCTCGGCTGGGTCAGTTTGCATTTCTGTGTGGAGAACACATGCGCTATAGGTAAATTGGGGATGCTA
This sequence comes from Danio choprae, assembly GCA_903798125.1. Lineage (NCBI taxonomy): Eukaryota > Metazoa > Chordata > Actinopteri > Cypriniformes > Danionidae > Danio > Danio choprae. The sequence continues at coordinate 67,948 of CAIGQW010052185.1, read as the reverse complement.
AATTGTCCGTAGTGTGTGTGTGTGTGTGTGTGTGTGAATGAGAGTGTATGGGTGTTTCCCAGTGATGGGTTGCAGCTGGAAGGGCATCCGCTGCGTAAAACATATGCTGGATAAGTTGGCGATTCATTCCGCTGTGGCGACCCCAGATTAATTAAAGGGACTACGCCGAAAAGAAAATGAATGAATGAATGAAATGAGTTATTAAAACTATTATGTTTACAAATGTGTTTAAAAAACAGAAACATTAAACAGAAACTGAAGAACAAAACATACAGGGGGGCTAATAATTCAGGGGGGCTAATAATTCAGGGGGGCTAATAATTCAGGAAGGCGAATAATTCTGACTTCGTACACACTGCGATAACATCACACATTGAGATCTACAATGTGAAGCAAAAACTGTATAAACCAAACATAAACAAAGATAGTGGTTGGGTGTTTTAATCAGACTCACATTTAAAGGAACAGTTTACTATAAAATGACAATTTTGCCATAATTTTCTCACCCTCTGCTTACTAACATGTTCTTTCTTCCATAAAATACAAAAGAAGATATTTTGAAAAATGTTGGAAACCTGTAACCATTGACTTCCATAGTATTTTCCCCCATTATGTATGTGAGTGATGACCAGTTCCCAACATTCTTCAAAATATCTTCTCTTTGTGTTAAACAGAACAGAAGAAATTTATAAAGGATTCAAACCACTTGAGGGTGTACGGGAAGTAAAATTTCAATTTAGGGTGAACTGTGCCTTTAAGACGATCTGCATGCTACAAGTTATCTTTATTTATAGGAGAAGATTACCCATCATGCACTGAGCTGAATGAGGGTGTTGAAGTTGCTGTACCTCAGGTTTTTGTGTCTGTAATTGGCTGTGTTTGGCATTAGCCTCTCCAATCTCGTCGATGCTCTCAGGACGCAGAGATAATGTCTCCATCGCACTGTTTACAAACGAGTCTATCACCTGAACGTGACCTGAACACACACACACACACACACACACACACACACACACACACACACACACACACAATGT
>CAIGQW010052185.1:45898-60214 GCA_903798125.1 Danio choprae | reverse complement strand
CACACACACACACACACACACACACACACACACACACACACAAAACATGACATTATTATACATCAAATTCTGATGACAAACACACTCAGAAGGCCTCAAACACAGAAGTCCATACACATTCAGTTCAGATCATCTAAACTCAGATTGCAGCTTCTTACACCAATTTACTTGAACTCTTCAGTCATGAGTGCTGGCTAAATCTAAACCTAAGTTCAGTAAGATCCTTATTCACGTGTGGTCCCCTGCCCGCTTATCGTGGTGACGAGTTCCACAGCCGACTCTCATCACTCAATGGCTGGATGTCAAAGTGGTGCCCACTGAATAACATAGGTTTTGTAGACAATTGGCCAAGTTTTTGGGGTAGACCTGACCTGTTGAAGAGAGATGGTCTTCATCCCACCAGGCTGGGGCAGCTCTCCTCTCTAGTAATCTGGCATATAGTCTTAATGTTGGCACTTGACTAACTGGGGACCAGGTCAGGGAGCAGACAGATGCAGAGCAGGCTTAACCAACCGTCTGCTAGCCTCCACAGTTTACCTAACTCAGATAATCTGCAGCACATAGAGCCACCTAGATATAAGAACATAGAGACTGTGTCTGTTCCCCAAACCTCTAAATATAAAAGACTCCCAAACCCATTCAAAGGTAACAATCTAATTGATGTTCATCAAATAAAAAATAAAGGTAATCATAAGATAAAACTCGGATTATTGAACATTAGATCACTGTCCTCTAAAACTCTTTTTGTTAATGATTTGATAAGGATTTTAAGCTAGATGCACTTTGTCTAACAGAAACCTGGTGTAATGATTTTAACGGCCACCTGGCGGCCAGGATAAAGGAGGCGGAGAACCGAGGAATCTTAAAAAAAGATGTTTATTAATAAAAGACCTCACGGAGACTGCCGTCTAAACCAAAACAAACAAAACATAACTGTCCAGGCCTGGACCTCTCTCAGCTTCCTCTGCCATCGTTCCTGCTCTTATAGTCCAGAGCTCCTTCTGTGGATTCGAGGCCGGTGTGCGCTGCAGTTCCCATTTATTTCGTTCCCACGGCTCTCGGCCCCGCCCCCTCACCACACCTGGCTAAAACCAGATGATTACATGACCCTAAACGAGTCTTCACCTGAAGGATATCATTATAAACACGAGCCACGTCTTAAAGGCAAAGGTGGAGGCGTTGGCATTATATACAGTAATATTTTTAGCGTTACTCAGCGATCTGACTTCCAACATAATTCATTTGAAGTAATAGCCTTGTATATTTCAGTGTGCAATTTCAACAATAAATTTCAATCTAAATTTATATTGGCAACTGTATATAGGCCTCCAGGGCACCATACCGACTTTCCAAAAGAATTTGCTGATTTCTTATCTGAAATGGTTCTGGCCACAGATACAATTTTAATTGTTGGTGATTTTAATATTCATATAGATAATGAAAAAGATGCTTTAAGTCTGGCCTTCTTAGACATACTAGCCTCTGTTGGAGTGAAACAGCATGTCTCAGGGCCTACTCATCGGCATAATCATACCTTAGACCTAATAGTATCACATGGTATCGATATTGATAATGTTGAAGTTGTGCAGCAGAGTGATGACATTTCAGATCACTATTTAATCTCTTGTTTATTGTGCATTGATAGATCTACAAAATCATCTTCTCTTTATAAATATGGTAGAACGATCACAGCTAGCACTAAAGATGACTTTGTCAGTAACCGACCTGATCTTTCTCATTTCCATAGCATTCCAGGCAGCCTAGAAGAGCTTGACACTGCAACTAAAACTATTGATTCTGTCCTTTCTAGCACGTTAGACATAGTTGCTCCGTTACACTTAAAAAACATAAGGGGAAAAAATCTGACCCCATGCCACAATGAGCACACACGTGCCTTAAAGAAAGCAGCCTGGAAAATGGAACGTAGATGGAAGAAATCAAAACTAGAGGTTTTTCGTCTGGCCTGGAAAGAAAGTATAGTTAACTTCAGAAAAGCTTAACCCTAGGGTCCTGTTTAACACGGCAGCCAATCTATCTAAAAATAAAACATCAACATGCATTTCTCAACACAGCAGTAATGACTTTATGATTTTTTTCACATGCACGATTGATGATATCAGAAATAAAATAAGCACCATCAATCTGCCTCCTACAGCATTGTCCCAATTAGAGCACTGTAGACGGGCGACATGGCGCGACACAACTGACTCTTAAAGGGAATGTGAGACGAGACTCTGATTGGTTTAATCACAATGTTATGCTCAAAACACACCCATAACTCATTAAGAGAATAAGCACAGCCCTGTTAGACCATACGTTGGGACGCAAACTGTATTTTTCCGTCCTTAAAATAGCAAAAGTGGATTCGGACATGACCTTAATGCTTTTGCGCCATGAGCTTTAAACTTTGCGTCTAGATCATTAAAATTGAGCCCTATGTCTTTAAAACACTATGAATGAGTGAAAACCTGCGCAGATATTCTGACTCTGATTGGCCGTTATCATTTTCCCCTCTCTAATCTTGACTCCGCCCATTACTGTTTCTTTTCAGCTCTGGGTTCAGCTTTGGGCTGCTTCAGCCAATAACTACTCAGGGGAAGAGCTAAAGATAAAAACTACTCAGGGAGCAGAGCTAAAGATAGTAAGGCCTCATCTGATTGGTCAAACTTAAATAAAAAAAAACAACGCATTAATTAAATGTAATTTATCACACATCACTGCGATATGTATATCACATGCACTATTATAGCCATAATGATAATTTTGCTATATATTGTGCAGCCCCAGTTAGGATTACTGTAAAAACTCGTCAACATTAAAAAGGAAGTAGAAAGCACTTGCCGTGTCTTTTGTTTTTAGTGTCAGGGGTGATTTCAAACAAGCCCTGATGCAAACTCATCTGCTGTTTGGCCGAAGCTAGTGACGGTTATACAATTACCGAAAGCAAAACAATATAAAATAATACAGAAAACAAGCAAAAACACGAAGTAAACAAAAGCAGCCACAATTTTACAACCCAGAATGTTGAACATCAACTCAAAACGAACAAAACTGGCTTTTCTTTGTGTATATATCTTATTTCTATATTTTAGTTTCTGTTTCATTTTAGTTGACATTTTAAAAATTTAAGGTGTTTTGTTATTTTTGTAAGCTTACGTGTAATATTTATTTTATTTCAAATTTAGTTTTAGTAGGCATTGTACTTATAAGCGTATTATTTGTCAAAATAAACGTTTATTTATTAATTAAACATATTATTTTTTGGGCAGCACGGTGGCGCAGTGGGTAGCGCTCTCGCCTCACAGCAAGAAGGTCGCTGGTTTGAACCAGTTGGCTCAAAGTCAGTTGGCGTTTCTGTGTGGAGTTTGCATGTTCTCCCTGTGTTTGCGTGGGTTTCCTCCGAGTGCTCCGGTTTCCCCCAAAGTCCAAAGACATGCGCTATAGGTGAATTGGGTAAGCAAAACTGTCCGTACTGTATGAGTGTAATAGGTGTGCATGGGTGTTTCCCATTGATGGGTTGCAGCTGGAAGGGCATCCGCTGCGTAAAACATATGCTGGATAAGTTGGCGGTTCATTCCGCTGTGGCGACCCCAGATTAATAAAGGGACTAAGCAGAAAAGAAAATGAATGAATGAATGAATATTATTTTTTTTAACTATTCCATAGTTTAGGCCCGGCAATCGGAAACACACAATCACCCTTTAACTTTAATCTGGATCTTAAAAAAACAAACTGTTCAAGTTATCAAAAAGGTCAAGAGTTACATTTATTTAGGCACATGCTGGAAATCTCAATGTTTATATGTAGTGTTGCAAACGTTCCCTTCTGATATTAGCCACATCAAAAGCTTCACTTCATCAAACTGAAATAACACAAGCTTTCATTAGCTCTCTTTCTAAGGAAGTGATCAAATCAAATGCGATGTCAGATTAGAAACTCCAGCTTGTGTTTCGCATACAGTACATTGGGGCTGTACAATATATCATTTGAGCATTGATATTGCAATGTGTGTGTCTCCAATAGTCACATCGCAGGATTAAATGATTTATTAAAGATAAAAAGATAAAGATGTTAATAAATATTATTATTATTTATACAATGATAAACATGTTTTTTTTTTTTACATTTGATTGTTTTCTGTACTTGAATACTGTCAGACTCTCTGGAACACCATAAAGCATGTTTATTTATTTATTTTTGCTTGTAATTTATTATAATGTATGCAAATGCATCTGTTGTAATAATTAAATTCATATCACAATATACACTCACTGGCCATTTTATTAGGTACACCTAATCACATGGCAGCAACTCAATGCACTTAGGCATGTAGACATGGTCAAGACGATCTGCTCTTTACACCACTCGTTACAGCCTGTCCAACCTTGAGGTGAATGCGCTACAGTAGCAGAAGACCACACCGGGTGCCACTCCTGTCAGCTAAGAACAGGAAACTGAGGCTACAATTCACACAGGCTCACCAAAAAAGGACAATAGAAGATTGGAAAAACTTTGCCTGGTCTGATGAGTCTCCATTTCTGCTGTGACATTCGGATGGTAGGGTCAGAATTTGGCATCAACAACATGAAAGCATGGATCCATCCTGCATTGTATCAACGGTTCAGGCTGATGGTGGTCGTGTAATGGTGGATAATTTCTTGGCACACTTTGGGCCCATTAGTACCAAATGAGCATCGTGTTAACGCCACAGCCTATCTGAGTATTGTTGCTGACCATGTTCATCCCTTTATGACCACAGTGTACCCATCCCCATCCTCTGATGGCTACTTCCAGCAGGATAACGCACCATGTCATAAAGCGTAAATCATCTCAGACTGGTTTCTTGAACATGACAATGAGTTCACTGTACTCAAATGGCCTCCACAGTCACCAGATCTCAACCCAATAGAGCACCTTTGGGATGTGGTGGAACAGGAGATTCGCATCATGGATGTGCAGCCAATAAATCAGTCAATATGGACCAAAATCTCTGAGGAATATTTCCAGTACCTTGTTGAATCTATGTCACGAAGGATTAAGGCAGTTCTAAAGGCAAAAGGGGTCCAACCCGGTACGAGTAAGGTGTACCTAATAAAGTGGCCGGTGAGTGTATATCATGGCAAAACAAAACATTGTGCAACTCTACAATAGATTGCTGGTTTTGTGCATTAACGAAGCTCTGCTGAAGTGTGTGTGTGTGTGTGTGTGTGTTTTATCAGTGTAATTAAAACAGCAGCTGCTCCGTCATCAGACATCTGCTCTGAACAGACCAGCTTTCCCAGCCGCTGCTGAAGAGGAAGTGTTCGCTTTGCTTCCTCTCGCTGTGGGCGCTGAAATCAGAAGTGAGTTAGTGCGCGAGTGGGCCGGGAGTCCCCGAGATCATATTAAAGAGCCGCAGGAACAACCTTCAGCATATTGAGTGAACAAAACCACAACTGAAAACAGTCAGTTTTTCAAGAATGAAGATCTGTAGATGCTCCAACACAACAATAAAGAGAGGAGAAGGGTTATTATCGTCAATAATGAGTCAAAAGTGAAATTTAGGATGTCTAAACGGTAGTTATATCAGACTGTTTTAATCCACAGATGAATGATGTCTGATAAATGGAGGATCTCTGCGGATATGTGTGTGTGTGTGTGTGTGTGTGTGTGTGCGTGTGTGCGTGTTTTTACGGTGTTTTCTAGAACATCCCTGTTCAAAAATGACCTCAGTTCATGACCTTTATGTGCTAAAATTCCCCTTCCTGGTGTAATATTTGAATATAATCGGAATCCACCATTTGAGATTTAATTGTCCAGAACTTTTTTCAGTAACACTATATTGCAGTAATGACTCTACTGTACATTGTTATTGTGGGCACATCAAAATACCGTAAATTATTCTCCCACTGAAATTTTTTATTATTTTTAGACCACACTTTATATAAAAGGAGAAAATTATGATAATTTGAGAAATGCATGAGAAAAATATCCAAGAACTTTTCCAAGAGAACGTTTCCAAGAACCACTGGTCTGCTTTTATTCAGCAAGGACACATTAAATGATTAAAGAGTGACAGCAAAGATGTGTCATTTGTGGTAACATTAAGAAATGTTACTTGAGCATATGAATTGTATATAATAATATATATGATAATATATATAATAATAATATAATATATAATAACAATGCCTCTTTTTGTAAAAACTACTGTAAAAACACCATACATCATGTAAAAAGATTCATCAATATTATTAGCCATTATAATAATGTTACATATAGTAATGATGTGTAAAATCAACATTTCCCTCAACTAATTCTGAAATGGATTCTGGGATTGCTTTATATTGTAAAGATACACAGTACCATTTCAAAAGGTTTGCTGTCTATGGACATTTTCTTTATGTTTTAAACTCTTCAGATCAACTAGGCTTTATTTATTATATGTAAATTACTATATATAAACACATACATTTAATATTGAATATATTGTAAAATGTAATCTATTCGTGATCCAAAGCCAAAATCATTTTAATATGCTGACCTGAAGAGAAAAATTTCTTATGAAAATGAATGTTGGAAACTCTCTCGCTGCTTTAACAAATGTACATTTTTCAGGATTCGATAAATAGAACATTTAAAAGTACCTTGAACTTGTCCAGCAGGTGTGCGAGTCGACTGAAGAGATGTTCAGCTTTGCTGAAGATGGTCAGGAAGCCGCTGGCGTTGCGTTCGATCATGCGGGTGAATATGGGCTCCTCGCCCGTCTCACTCACACCTTTAAACTGGTTCGGGATGCTGATGAACCTTTTCATCTCACGATAGTACTTGGCTCTGACCTCCTCGAACGCAGGACGAAACTGCAGACGACCCTGCCTGAAGAAAAACATCAGATATGTTAGTAGACTGGATGGTCTTTTGGAAAAAAAAAAAAAAAAAAAACATTTATTAATAGTATGACATATTAATAATATTATTATCATTATTATTATTGCTATCATTATTATTATTATCATTAATATTATTAGCTGGGTCAGTTGGCATTTCTGTGAGGAGTTCTCCCCGTGTTGGTGTGGGTTTCCTCCGGGTGCTCCGGTTTCCCCCACAGTCCAAACACATGTGCTATAGGTGAATTGGATGAACTAAATTGGCCATAGTGTATGAGTGTGAATGAGTGTGTATGGATGTTTCCCAGCAGAAGGGCATTCGCTGTGAAAAACATATGGTGGAATAGTTGGTGGTTCATTCCGCTGTGGTGACCCCTGATAAATAAGGGACTAAGCCAAAGCAAAATGAATGAATGAATGATTGAATATTGTTATTATTATTAACATATTATTAACGTTATTTTTATTAACATTATTATTATTATTATTATTATTATTATATTATTATTTATTATTAATATTATAACAGTCATTAATATTATGAGAATGCGCAAAACTTTAGTTACAAAACCTCTGGTGAAGGATAGGACAATTATTTCTCTGATGTGAAAAGTTGTTGTGAACCATAATTCTGGTTTTAGCGGTGTCAAATCATTTGATTAATCATTTGACACCATTACAACCAAAATTAATTATCAACATTTAATTAGTCGCATCCAAAATAAAAGCTTATACTTGCATAATATATGTTTAATTTACTGTGTGCACTTATTATGCTTATTTAATACTTGCATGCATGTGTTTATTTGAGAAAATACTTAAAATATTTAAATATTCAAATATACAATAATAATAAAATATTCATATATGATACAAATGGGGGCATCACAGTGGCAGAGTGGGTAGCACGATCGCCTCACAGCAAGAAGGTCGCTGGTTCGAGCCTCAGCTGGGTCGGTTGGCATTTCTGTGTGGAGTTTGCATGTTCTCCCCGTGTTGGTGTGGGTTTGCTCTGGGTGCTCCACTTTCCCCCACAGTCCAAAGACATGCGGTATAGGTGAATTGGGTAAGCTAAATTGTCCGTAGCGTATGTGTGTGAATAAGTGTGTATGGATGTTTCCCAGTGATGGGTTGCAGCTGGAAGGGCATCCGCTGCGTAAAACATATGCTGGATAAGTTGGCGGTTCATTGCGCTGTGGCGACCCCAGATTAATAAAGGGACTAAGCCGAAAATGAATGAATGAATGATACAAATGATATACAGTAGTCAACATTTGATTAAAACCTTTCATCAAAGTCAGTTTTGTTTAGCATATTTTTGGGTTTGATGTATATGTCTGTGTTTATCATTACATAATTAAATACACACACATGTATTATGCAAATACAAACCTTTATTCTGGATGCAATATTAGTCATTTGACAGCTCTTTAGTTTTCACTGATGCGATTTTTATTGTTGTGAATCAATGCAATTTTGTCAATGATTTTGTTCTTGTTGCGCCCCAGCAAGAATATTGTTGATCCAAATAAAATGAACAAAAGACATCAGGAGGGGAGATCTTACTTGAAGACGAGGTCGATGTTAATTTCAGGCAGGTTCTTGTTGAGAGCCTCCAGTCCCACCTGATACTGGTGCTCCAGAGCTTTATACAGCTGATGGTTCCAGTGCTGCCGCCAGGCCCTCATGTCTCCTGCTCCAAAACCCTGAAAACACACATACACATACAGTTGAAGTCAGAAATATTAGCCCCCTGTATATTTTTATCCAGCAATTTATGTTTAACGGAGAGAGGATTTTTATTAACACATTTCTAAACATAATAGTTTTAATAACTCATTTCTAATAACTGATTTCTTTTATCTTTGCCATGATGACAGCACATAATATATGACTAGATATTCTTCAAGATACTAGTATTCAGCTTAAAGTGACATTTAAAGGATAAACTAGGTTAATTAGGCAAGTTAATGTAATTAGGCAAGTCATTGTATAACAGTGGTTTGTTCTGTAGACAATCCAAAACAAATCTTGCTTAAGGGGGCGAATAATATTGACCTTAAAAAGGGTTTAAAAAATTTAAAACTGCTTTTATTCTAGCCGAAATAAATCAAATAAGACTTTCTCCAGGAGAAATAATATTATAGGAAATACTGTGAAAAATTCCTTGCTCAAATAAATATCACTTGAGAAATATTTGAAAAAGAATAACTATTTCAGAGGAGGGCGAATAATTTTGTATATTAATGTAAACTAATGTACAAATGCACATTATAATGACCCAAAAGAAGCAGCTGCTGAACTGAGTAAACGTGAACAGAAGCATTGCAGACAGAAGGAAAAATCGAAAAATCATGATGACCTGAGACTCCAGTGTGGCAAATCCAGCCCTGAGATCCTGAAGACCATCTTTCCATCTCTGCTGTTGACGCAACAGATCCACTCCCATCAAACACACCACCTGTCAAACACACACAAGCACGCACACACGCACGCACACACACACACAGCTCTTACACGTTCATATGACTTTGTGTCTGGAAAACAAGTTAAATGTTCATTTAGAAACAAACAAGCGACTGTCTTATGAATAGATGTTGGAATGATCAAATGATTAAACAGATTAACTGCAGAACAAAACAGCACAGTGCTGCATTGAGACGCACAAATGCCCTGCTTTGGCTTTCTTTGATTAAGAAAAAACAGCTAAGTAAATCATTTGCTTGTGTTTTTAAGGCCTGTGACTGTGTAAGATTTCGAGCGAGCGGAACACATTCGACACAAGCAATTATAACATGTGTAGCTTTAACAAAGATCATTCATTCATTCATTTTCTTTTCGGCTTAGTCCCTTTATTAATCTGGGGTCGCCACAGCGGAATGAACCGCCAACTTATCCAGCATATGTTTTACGCAGCGGACGTCCTTCCAGCTGCAACCCATCACTGGGAAACATCCATGCACACTCATTCACACACATACACTACGGACAATTTAGCTTACCCAATTCACCTGTACCGCATGTCTTTGGACTTGTGGGGGAAACCGGAGCACCCGGAGGAAACCCACGTAAACACGGGGAGAACATGCAAACTCCACACAGAAATGCCAACTGACCCAGCCAGGGCTCGAATCAGCTCGAATGCCTTGTTGATGGCAGAGGTCAGAGGAGAATGGCCAGACTGGTTCCAGCTGATAGATGTACCTAATAAAGTGGCCTGTGAGTGTATATATCCAGGGTTGTTTCTGATTTTAAATATTGACGATTAATTTTAGGTTCACATAAGCATGCAAAATGTTTTTTAATTAATTAACATTAAATTTTGCCAGCTTAAGGCATTGATAGATTGTATGGCTTGTTTTATATGCAAACAAGTATCTGCATCTGAAAAGGTGTGAACCAAATGGCCTACATCAACTCAAGAGTTGTGACCCAACCGAATCAGTTGGGTAATCTCCGGGGGGGGTCATATCCTTTGTTATAAAGGCAGCACTTTGGGTTAAGCTACTTAAAGACCGACATGTTAACATTGATGCTGAGAAACTATTCTACTCACTGTCTTCAATAAAGTCTTCTCCCCGTAAGAAGTTTAGTCAGCTTACTTATTTTATGTATTAGAGTAATCTAATACATTGGCGAACCACCCAAGAACGGTATAGCCAAACACCATCCTCTATTGGTGTGTTTTTTAATGCCCGTGACTGTTTTAAAGCAAATTTAAACCATTTGGGACCAAGAAATTATAAAGTTTGCCACTTTAACAAAGATTAATTGAGCTTAATTATTTATCAAATGAAGACTATACAGTGTTATTTTAGATTTGATAATTGAATTTCTTTACCTCAATATTGTAATATTCCACCAAAAACCATAAAGCACCGTTTATTTCTTTTTTTATCTGTCCTTACATTTTTTAACTACATTTTTATATATTTTTATATATTTTATGCACATGCACTCCCCTACAAAATCATCCCAATCAATGTAAAACTGTGAATTCTTCCCAAACAGTTACTCAAGTCATATTGTGAAATTATATTCATATCGCAGAACTACAAAATATCGCAAAGTCAGTATTTCCAATATTGTGCAACCCGAGTATACAGCTGCGTCCCAAATGGCACACTATACACTATGCACTATGTACTTACGCACTTACACACTCAACAACAGAGTATATGAATGTAGTGTCATCCCAAATGACACACTAATGTTTATTTACTAAGCGGAATTCAAACGGTTTCCCAGATGACGGTTGCCAAATTAGAGAAATAAATGACCAAACTACCAAATAGTACCTGCCATGAGTATAACCGCATTCACCATCGGGAGGCGGCATGATCACTCTAGCAGAGGATTGTGCTTTCACAATCTAAAACAAATGAAGAAATCAAACATTAGCGCCCGCTAGCTCCGCCCCTTTATTAGTAGCTCCTCCCCTTCCATTACATCAAAATCTGTGAGCGTTGAGTGTGTGAAGTGTCCTACATTACACACTTGTTTTTAACGGTTGAGTAAGTGCATCATCAGGGTATTTAAAGTGCACTTATTCTTTTAGCATAAAACCAATATTTCACTTGCACTATTTATAGTACAAAATGGCGTAGTGCATAGTTATGTGATTTGGGACGCACCTACTATCTAGTAATGATTTGATTAGCTTTTTCAGGTGTGTTTGATTAGGGTTGGAGCTAAACTCTGCAGGACACCGATGCTCCACGAACAAGTTTGGTTACCCATGTATTATATGAATACGGCTATGGCCAATCTAGTAGTTACAGAATTCTGGCAATTCCAGTGTTATTATCAGAGACATTAAAAGTGAAACCAGGGTGTTAGACTCAGAAGGTGCAACCCAAATCGCATTCTTATGCACTATTCTACGCTATTTTGTAGTATAAAAAGTGCAAATAGTGCATTCACACTAAAATATTGGTTTTATGCTAAAAATAATAAGTGCACTTTAAATACCCGAATGACACCCTTATTCAAGCGTTACAAACAAGTGTGTAATGTTGGACACTTCACACACTCAACGGCCTCAGTTTTGCCCAAGTAGCAGAAGGGGCGGAGCTACTGATAAAGGGGCGGAGCTATTGGGCATTTGACAGACATTTGATTATTTATTTTAGATTGTGAAAGCAAAATTCTCTATTAGAGTGATCATGCCGCTTCCCGATGGTGAATGCTGTTATACTCAAGGGCAGGTACTATTTGGTAGTTTGGTCATTTATTTCACTAATTTGGCAACCGTCAAACATCGCAATCTGGGAAACGGTTTGAATTTCCGCTTAGTAAATAAACGTTAGTGTAGGAAGAGCAGAGATGAGGATGACCTTGTCAGTGAAGTCTGTGTGCCACTTTCGGAGTTTACGGTTCTCTGTAGAGAGTCTCTCAGCGGCGCTCTGCAGTTTGCTGATGTACTGCTCCAGCTCTTTCGGATTCTCCCACGTCATCTGGAGTTTTCCACCTTCATCTCGGGACTGAGAGCGAGGATTCTGCTGCAAAACAAATCACAAAACAAATGATCTTTATGTGAACTAGTCACCAGATTATTTACAGTATGACAGACTGATTTAGAAGACAAAATACTCTACCTTTCAACATGTCTGGAGTTAGTAAGAAGAAAGTAATAGTTTTGGCAAAGACATTGTTCAAATGTGACAATAAAACCATTTTGAATGTTGCAAAGGATTGTATCTGAAATAACTGCTACTCTTTTCCATTCATCAATCAAAAATCCTGAATAATAGAATGAATCAAGGTTTCAAGAATGTGAAGGATCATATCTGTTGAGCATCAAATCAGCATATCAGAAAGATTTGTGAGGGATCATGTGACACTGAATGACACTGAAAATTGGCCTCACATGAATACATTATAACAGTTAACACTTTACAATAAGGTTGTCTTAGTAATGCATTTACGAACATAAACAAACAATGAAAAATACTTTCATTTCAGTATGTATTTATGTTAGTTAATATTAATGAAAAGACAGTTGTTCATTGTTTGTTCATGTTAACTAATGTTAACAAGCATGAATTTGGATGTTAATAACGTATTAGTAAATGTTGAACTATGATTAATAAATGCTGCACAAGTATTGTTCATAACTAGTTCATGTTAGTAAATACATTAACTAAAATTACTAATGAAACCTTTTTGTAAAGTGTGACCTTATAAGACAGAAAATTAAGATAGAAAACTTTAAAGTCTCTTGGTAATAATAAATGATTAACTATGAATTTTGCCTCAACAAACTTCTAACTCGATGCTTATTAAAGGTTTTTAAGGAAGTAGTTGGAATTAAATATTGGGTATGATTAGAAATGTAGAATAAGATCATGTAGAATCATTCATTCATTAATTTTCTTTTCGGCTTAATCCCTTTATTAATCTGGGGTCGCCACAGCGGAATGAACCGCCAACTTATCCAGCATATGTTTTACACAGCGGATGCCCTTCCAGCTGCAACCCATCACTGGGAAACATCCATGCACACTCATTCACACACATACACTACAGACAACTTACCCAATTCACCTATAGCGCATGTCTTTGGACATGTGGGGGAAACTGGAGCACCCGGAGGAAACCCACGCAAACACGGGGAGAACATGCAAACTCCACACAGAAACGCCAACTGGTCCAGTCGAGGCTTGAACCAGCGACCTTCTTGCTGTGAGGCGATCGTGCTACCCACTGCACCACCATGAGGCCCCAGATCATGTAGAATATATAATAATAATAATAATAATAATAATAATAATAATAATAATAATAATACATTTTATTTACAATACACTTTATACAACAACAAATAAAAATGCCGAGAATTACAAGCTTGCATAAAATCCCAGTAACAAGCCAGAAGTCCCATCGCAATAATCAATAAAACAATAATACACTTATATACTTTATAAGTACTAATAAACCGCCAATATCTTTATAATAGGCAGGTAATAAGCCACTAAGTCATAGAGAGAATTGGTCCTTAAACTAAAGTGTTAGGGAAAACTCTTATTTTAAATTGCAATAATATTTTATAGAACCCAGAAAATAGCATTGGTGATCAGGTGATCTGGCAAAACCATGACAGTAGGACAGAAGTGTTACCTTGATGACCTGTTCAAAGGCCAGAGCACAGCTGAGCATCATGGGACGTTGGGAAGGGATCATCTGCTGATCAATGGTGTTGTAGAAATGAGCCACCTGTTGAACACAAATAAAATGAACATTCCTACAAACTATGATTAATTTGAGCCAATGATTTACTTTGGGGGATGCTAATGAAAACATCAAGTTTAACCACATTCAAGCTACTAGCAAAAAGTAACTAGCAGTAATGTGAAAATGTGCAAAAGGCTAATCAGTGATTAATTTAATAGGCCCTATTAAGCAAAAAGGCTGGCACGATGGCTCAGTGGTTAGCACTGTGGCCTCACAG
>CAIGQW010052185.1:6465-17104 GCA_903798125.1 Danio choprae | reverse complement strand
TGTGTATCATTGATAAAGGCTAGTCATCAGGCCTGTGTGGCAAAACTACATTGCCCATCATCCACTGCACAAGACTGACAAAACACATCAATTTACACACCTAGCACACCTATTTAGCCTTTATTTTGTTGTACTACATCTAAAAAGTGGCCTTTTTCAGCTTAAAACACACTAAAATATGAAATCAAATGACTTTAACTCTCATAATCAATGGCATATTGATAAATGTGTACAGACTTATATAGTAGTGTCATGATAACCATCTGAGCCCATAAGCTAACGCTAACAGCTGTCCTCTTTCTGAGTTTCATCATTGTGCATGTGTGACCGTCTTTAAACGTGTGTGTATTAATAGACGTGCTTAAGACTCGACCTTTCCCTTGAGAACGCGTGTTAAACTCTGACGGCTAACTTGAGACGCTGCCGAGCATAGCTGAGACGTCTAGCTCTGCATGCTCTCCATATCTCTGAGACACACACATTACTGCGCTAGTAATAGCGTTAGCGTTAGCTTTGAAGCCTCTGCCAGGGACGGATGGCAAATGATCCGGACGTAAAGATGAGTCCGTATCTGGGAAACATAAACAGATCTGTGTGTGTATCTAGAAACCTGAACAGGAGTGACGCTCCTTCAGATCTGTCCCGGGATGCTAAAACACTTAAAGAGTAGGTCACATGGTATTTTAAAGTGTCCTAATATTGCGCTAGCATCTCCTATAACAGGTTTATATGCATCTAAGGTCAGAAAACATTGTCATTTTATCAGAATATGTGTTTATTTTAGAAACGTTTTGCAATGATTTCGATATGATTCGTTTGAATCAGTTTGGGGCTTAAGGTTGGTAAGCCCCTCCCCTTCCATAAGCAAACTCTGCTCTGATTGGTCAACTGGCCATGTCTGTTTTAATTGGTCTTTCCATATCATTTCCGTCTCTGAAACGAAACACCCATTTGAAACATTAAGACAATTAAGACTATTCCTTTTGAGTCTCTATTTACATTTAGTCATTTAGCAGACGCTTGTGACTACAGTGGCTTACGGTTAAGGAGGCATTCAGCGATTCAACAAGAAGAAGCAATGCATACAACAAGAGCTAATTATACAAAGGAACTGTTTGTGCTCAGAGAAATAAGTGCTAGAGTAAGGAGAGGGGAGGGTTTTTTAGAGAAAGAGAGAAGAATGTTTCTACAGGTGGTTTGTCAAGCCCACTCACCTGTGTGAAGCACACCTCATAAATACATATATTAAAAATATGGAGTATAACGATATGGAGTGATTGTAAGTAAAAACGTGCAAAACTGGTGCAAGTGTGGGTTAAAGTGTCAGAGAGATGAAAGATTGTGTTTTCTACAGGTGGTTTGTCAAGCCCACTCACCTGTGTGAAGTACACTCGGAATTGCTCAATGTTTTGAGTTTGTCGTGTGTTGTGTTGGGGGGGGGGTAATTATTATAATAATACATTTTATTTATAATGCACATTTCATAAACGTAAAGCGCTACAAGTATATAAAACAAAATAAGAATACTAAGAATATGTTTTAAGCAGCGGATGCTCTTCCAGCTGCAAGCCATCACTGGGAAACATCCATACACACTTATTCACACACATACACTATGGACAATTTAGCTTACCCAATTCACTTATACTGCATGTCTTTGGACTTGTGGGGAACAAGGAGGAAACCCACACCAGCACAGGGAGAACATGCAAACTCCACACAGAAATGCCAACTGACCCAGCCGAGGCTTGAACCAGCGACCTCCTTGCTGTGAGGCGATTGTGCTACCCACTGCGCCACCGCGTCACCAGAACAACAAACTTGTATTATAAAAATCACAGTAATAAATCTGACTGCAATAATCAGTATAAACAATAAATAATACAAAATTACAAACTGCATAAAACTGACAGTGATATATAAACAACTGCATCATGCTAATCATGCACTGTTTGATTAGCAACTTTACAGATTGTTTATGTTGAAGGACAGCTGTTAAAAACTGCAAATAATATATTTGTACCAGTCTGTGTGTATATATATATTCTTTATATATATTCTAATATATATAAATTGTTGGCCGAAAACTGAAAAAGAAGAAAACCAAGGCCGAAAACCCAAACACCGAAATAAATTATGCCAATTATAGTACCATTAGTACTAAAATCAAAGCATTGATTTGCATAAATGAATATTAAAGTTTCAAAGAATAAATCCATTTTGGGCAGAAAAATTTTGGTGGCCGTATATTCGGTGCATACCTAATATATATATGGGGCGACGCAGTGGCGTAGTGAGTAGCACAATCGCCTCACAGCAAGAACGTCACTGGTTCGAGCCCTGGCTGGGTCAGTTGGCATTTCTGTGTGGAGTTTGCAGGTTCTCCCCGTGTTGGCGTGGGTTTCCTCCGGGTGCTCCGGTTTCCCCCACAGTCCAAACACATGCGCTATAGGTGAATTGGGTAAGCTAAATTGTCCGTAGTGTATGTGTGTGAATGAGTGTGTATGGATGTTTCCCAGTGATGGGTTGCAGCTGGAAGGGCATCCGCTGTGTAAAACATATGCTGGATAGGTTGGTGGTTCATTCCCCTGTGGCGACCCCAGATTAATAAAGAGACTAAGCCGAAAAGAAAATGAATGAATGAATATATATATATATATATATATAAATACACAGAGTGATTGAAAAATAATACAACTTTGAAAATCTGTATTTAATCAATGAAACATGATGGAACCTTGGGTAATTAATCAGTGTGAAGAGTACTTCAAGTTTTTTCAGTAGAAAACAAGTTCATAGATGTTCAATATGACCCCCTCCAGACACTCGAGTGACGTCAACCCGAAAGTTGTGGTATTCTTTTTGGATCCCCCTGTATATACACACAGACTGGTAAAAATATATTGCTTGCAGTTGTTCACATTTTTTTCACATTAAGAGTTAGTCATATTCAAATAATATCTAATTTATTAGTTTGTATTGCATTGTTGGCGTATTGCTGATCTACGCCAGGGCGACACGGTGGCTCAGTGGTTAGCACTGTGGCCTCACAGCAAGAAGGTCGCTGGTTCAAATCCCAGCTGGTTCGAGTCCCAGCATTTCTGCTCTGGTTTCCCCCACAGTCCAAACAAATGCGCTATAGGTGAATTGAATAAACTAAATTGGGCGTAGTGTATGAGTGTGTGTGGATGTTTCCCAGTACTGGGTTGCAGCTGGAAGGGCATCTGCTGTGTAAAATATATGCTAGATAAGTTGGCGGTTCATTTCAATGTGGTGACCCCTGATGAATAAAGGGACTAAGGCGAAGAAAAATGAATGAATGATCTACGGCAACATGATCAAACACATTTGCATAACCCCTGCCTTCATACTGAAATGGGCATTTCATTTCAGACAATGAATAGACCAATCAACACAGACCTGGCATGCTGACTAATGAGCAGAGCTGGCTTATGAAAGGGGGAGGAGTTTACATACCTTAAACCTTGAAATGATTCAAATGAACCAAATCAAAATGACTCAGTTAAACGCATATTCTGATAAAATGACCTAAAACCTGTTGTAGAAGACTCCAACACTATATTAGGCCAGTTTAAAATACCTTATGCACTTTAACATGCAACTCAGGGCGTTGCATTTATATTCCGGGTTCAAGTGCTTGTCTGTACATAGAATATATATTTTAAAACTGTGTACCAAATTTGGTCCTTTTATTTCACGTCTTTTAAGCTCGAAGTCACATTAAGCTTATTCTTGCTAATGGTTTACATAGGAGGAAAATGCTTAACATGATTCAAAATCTGTTCATATTGTGTGTTAATCTGCTTATCTGTACACATAGAATCTATTTTAATAACCTGAATACCAAATTGGTCTTCATAAATATTCAATTAAATTCAATTCAAGTGTATTTCTATAGCGCTTTTTACAGTGTAGATTGTGTCAAAGCAGCTTAACATGTTCTAGTAAAGTCCAGATTTCAGAGTTTAGTTCAGTTCAGTTCAGTTCAGTTCAGTTCAGTTCAGTGTGGTTTAAGTTTCACTGCTGAAAGTTCAAACACTGAAGAGCAAATC
Source organism: Danio choprae (assembly GCA_903798125.1). Lineage (NCBI taxonomy): Eukaryota > Metazoa > Chordata > Actinopteri > Cypriniformes > Danionidae > Danio > Danio choprae. The sequence goes on along the minus strand of CAIGQW010052185.1, from coordinate 13,031 downwards.
CACCGAAGCGCAGCTCCACAAGTCCCGATCCGAGCAGGCCAGTGGCAACAGTGGAGAGGAAAAAACTTCACCAATTGACGAAGTGAAGGGAACAAAACCTCGAGAGAAACCAGGCTCTGTTGGGCACGATCATTATTCTTCTGGCCAAACTTCCTGTGTGGAGCTGCAGTCTAGGCGCCGGAGGCTGGAGAAGCTGGACGTCCATCGTGGAAAAGCTGCAGGTGTGGTAGGGCACCGGCGGGAGGTCAGGCTGGCCCACAGGATCAAGCGTAGACTTGTTTGTCACTGTAGCCTTTCAGGAATCAGTCTCATGCACTCCATTCCTCTATGACCACCACAGCATCAGCTCGGGATACGGGCTGGTCCAGGATACCTTGTGATCATCTCTTCACAGGTCTTGTCATTCTTATATCATTCTTAAAGCGTTAAGTCACGTGATGCATTTTCCATGTTGGAGAAATATCCCTCTGCTCTGGGTTTATCGCTCAGTTTCTCTTTCAGAGCTCTGGAGCTTTCGGATATGTTGTATTTATTCATTTTGGCTCCGATGTTTTTCCCAGGAATCGGTTGTTGGCATCCAGCACATTTCTGAGTCTATTCTGAACATCCAGAGGAGGAATATGTGAGATTACGGAGGAGAAAACCAGCAGGAGACGAAGACAAAAGTCTACATTTTCTCTCCATGTAATGTGAAACAGCTGAGATATTAAAGAGGTCTGATTTGTCATTTTTGATATGTCTATAGCTGACATGTAATGTGATATTAAAGACTCCTGAAAGAAGATCGAATGCAATTTCAGAAGTAAAAAATATATATATATCTTAATATCTAATCATATCTAATATCTTAATATCTAATAAAAAATCGAATTAAAATCAAAACAATGCCAAAAATCTGCAGTATACAACATATTAGAGTGCATGAGCTAAACTACTGTATCCCACAATGCAATGCATTTGGCTTGACCTATCAGTTATAGTTCAATCAATGCATTTTTTTTTTATAAATGTGTTTCTATGTGCATTATAATCAATTTAATAATAATAGGCGGTTCATTCCGCTGTGGAGACCCAAGATTAATAAAGGGACTAAGACAAACATAAAATGAATGAATGAATGAATTAATAATAATAAAAAATAAATAAATAAAAAAATAAATAATAATAATAATAATAATAATAATAACAATAATAATAACAACAATAATAATAATAATAATAATAATAATAATAATAATAATAATAATCATCATAATCATAAATTAACTTAAAAATAAGTTATAATTTGTCATAATTTGTATAATTATCATAATGTCTTCAGTCATAATGACATCTTATATATCATGAATTATCATAACAGGTCGACTTTATTTCAGTTTTGCTTGTTTGTCTAAATTATGACTATATGAAAATTAAATAACTTATATTTTATATAATAAAAATAGTACAGTATATGTGTGCGCGTGTGTTTGTTTTATTTCAATATAATTTTATAATTCAATATTATTTATTTAACATTTGTTCATTTTAATTATGTTATTATAAACATTATTATTATAATTAATAATGAAATATTAAAAAGGGGCAGCACGGTGGCACAGTGGGTAGCACAATCGCCTCACAGCAAGAAGGTCGCTGGTTCGAGCCCAGGCTGGGTCAGTTGACGTTTCTGTGTGGAGTTTTCATGTTCTTCCTGTGTTGGCGTGGGTTTCCTCCGGGTGCTCCGGTTTGCCCCACAAGTCCAAAGACATGCGGTATAGGTGAATTGGGTAAGCTAAATTGTCCGTAGTGTATGTGTGTGAATGAGAGTGTGTATGGATGTTTCCCAGTGATGGGTTGCAGCTGGAAGGGCATCCGCTGCGTAAAACATATGCTGGATAAGTTGGCGGTTCATTCCGCTGTGGCGACCCCAGATTAATAAAGGGACTAAGCCGAAAAGAAAATGAATGAATGAATATTAAAAATATATGATTCAGTCTATAGGATTGTTTCCAATGGGTGAGCAAAAAATTAAGAAATCTTCATACTGAATCCCACAAATGCCTTTTATTCTTTGATTAAAATGATTAAGCAAATGTAATATCGCCCTTATCTAATGTCAGACAGTGAATTAGACAGGAATTATCCAGTGAATAAAAATATCTCACATAAAAATATATACTCAACAAGGAAAAAGGAGATAGGAATCGATTTAATTGATCAGAAAATGTATTTATATCTATTTATTAATTTTCTTTTTATAAACCACAGAGTCTGACCTCTATATATTTCCCTTAAACAATGATTTTTGCATTGGATAACATTAACAAGTGGCCCGTGCATACAGTCCTGGGAACTTCAGCTCAATCTAACCCAGTATTAAGAAAGAAGAGCAATCATCTCTGAGCAGACAGAGAACGGAGAGCTGTGATAATGAGGGAGAGGAACATTAGTGTGTGTGTGTAAACTGATGCGGTTACAGGCCTCAGACTCTCCAGGGTCTCTGTGCATGCTTTTATTCTGTTATTTCGGGTTGGTGGTGCCTCAAGAGAAACCTAAACCTTCCCGTGTCTGTTTGCGTCTCATTGCCCCTGGAAACACACTCACACTGAGGGGCTGCTGGGAAAAACTGACCTTGTAACTGTATCAGGAGAGAAGTGATGGAGACCAAACACTAAAAATATCAGACAGACAAACACACGGCACATGAAAGCTCCTGTATGTACGTTTTTGACCCTCCTAAAGCATAAAAAGACCCTAATATGTTTGCAGATGCTTAAGAAGCATGCTAAGTGAATGTACATGTGTATCTGAAGAGCAATGCTGAAGTCAGATATTCTGCTTGTCGGAATGTGCGTTCCGTTTTGGAGTGTCGGTCTTTGTTTTGATCTGTAACTCCGCCCACTGTTGGTTATTATAGCCAATTATAATTCAGTCCCCCAGGTTGCCTTAGTGTATTTAATTTCAGTCATGAAGTCTCAATGTAATGCGAGAGTGGATGAAAACGTGTCCCTTTTGAGGACAACAGCAGCCTCGGAAATGAGAGGCAGATTCAGAGTTAAGAAAATCCACATGAGGTGGTTTTTAATTAGCATATAATGTAAATATCACAGATGTAAACATTAGCTGAGGCAGCACGGTGGCGCAGTGGGTAGCACATTCGCCTCACAGCAAGAAGGTCGCTGGTTCGAGCCTCGGCTGGGTCAGTTGGCATTTCTGTGTGGAGTTTGCATGTTCTCCCCGATTGTGTGGGTTTCCTCCGGGTGCTCCGGTTTCCCCCACAAGTCCAAAAACATCCGGTATAGGTGAATTGGGTAAGCTAAATTGTCCGTAGTGTATGAGTGTGTATGGATGTTTCCCAGTGATGGGTTGCAGCTGGAAGGGCATCCGCTGCGTAAAACATATGCTCGATAAGTTGGTGGTTCATTCCGCTGTGGCGACCCCAGATTAATAAAGGGACTAAGCCGAAAAGAAAATGAATGAATGAATGAACATTAGCTGAGTAGCTTAAAGTGTAAGGCTCGATCATCAGGCATGCTAGCTACTGTTTGTGTCGTCAATCTGGCAACCTGCCTGTGCATTATGCCAAGGTTGGAGTGGAAAATAAGTAAATAAATAAATAACAAATCTCTGCAATACCTAGCACAACCACTAGGCTCTTTACTACACTTTTAAAGTAGACCTATTATGCAAAAACTCTTTCTACAAGGTGTTTAAACACAGTTGTGTGGCTACGGTGTGATAATATAACCAGCCTCTAACAGTAAAAATCAACCCCTTATATTTTTCTTAATCATTATTTTCATAAAACAGTCTCCAGGAACACATCGATTAAGATTTTCCTCCTGTACACATCATTGGAGGGAGAGAGTCCCGCCCATTAGTGATAATTTCTCCCTCATTAGCATAGACAGAGCCCTAAGTGAGAAGCGGCATAGGTGTTAAATTTTATTTCAAGCTGTTGTAACTCCGCCCCCTTGATGAGTATCATTACGCATGTTTTACATATTAACTAACGTAGTTCAGACTATGGATCTCCAACAGAGTTCGATCACTATTCCCAAAATGATGCATAAATTTACGGTGGTTCAGTTGCAAATTACGTCATTGTTAGGGAAACGCTCCCTGATTGACTAGTTTTAGGGCACATGTGGTCAGCCTGGAGCCAGTAAACCAGCTTCAACTAGCTTTAATCAGTTTTTTCCAGCAGGAGTACACCAATACTGTATTCTGAACATAATCTATAGCACCACGAGTCCCAGTGCTGTCCTGCCAGAGCTGTGTTATATTAATATGAGGAGTGTGTGTGTGTGTGTGTCCTCACACAACTACACACAGCACATAAACACATAACTCTTCCACACTCCTGCACTGTTAAAGTCATTGTGGAGCCGAGCAGCAGAAACAAATGGCTAGAAGGACAGAGAGAAGGAGTCTGCTGGGGGAAATAAAGTCTCTGGCTTTCAGGACATTAAAGCTGATGTTTCTCCCTGCAGGATCGAGAGAGAGACGCAGATTTCACTTCTGAAGCTCAGCCACGTCCCCTTCAGAGCTTTAATATTTCCTCTGTGTTTGTACCGTTTCAATACAGTCGGTCTGGGCTTCACTGTTATGCCGTGGATGTTTTTATTTTAATATACTCTTTTATTTTCATTTTCATTATGTAGTATGAATGAATGAATGGACCACATATCAAAGTTCTCCTGGAAGTACAGTATATATGTTTGTACTTTCATTTTAGTTGTCTTTTATTTCATTTCATTTTCCTTTGGCTAAGTCTCTTTATTAATCTGGGGTCCCCACAGCGGAATGAACCGCCAACTTATCCAGCATATGTTTTACACAGCGGATGCCCTTCCAGCTGGAACCCAGTACTGGGAATTACCTATACACACTTATTTACACACATACACTACGACCAATTTAGTTTATCCAATTCCCCTATAGCGCATGTATTTGGGCTGTGGGGGAAACCGGAGCACCCGGAGGAAACCCACGGCAGCACGGGGAGAACAGGCAGACTCCACACAAAAAACGCCAACTGACCCAGCAGGGACTCGAACCAGAAACATTCTTGCTAACCACTGAGCCACCGTGTTGCCTCTGTCTTTTATTTCTTTAGTTTTAATTTCCAAAATGAATCCTCAATGCACTTAACAAGTTTACAATGACAATAAAGCTTGTTAACAAGTTTTGAATGATTCATGAAGGAGCTATAATGCATTGTTTCGTTATTTGATTTACAAGTAGGGTATTTATAGCTACTGTATATTTCTATTTGTTCGCATCCTGTCCCTTTGTGCCCCCTGGCGGCACAGTCGCAAACTGCTGTTACACCTAAAAACATTTTCTTAATCCCTCAATCCCGCGGCGGCGCCACACGTGGCGGTAGTGGTCATATTATACTGTCACTTGCTGTACTCTATTAGATTTAACTACATAGAATGTATTTTTAATAACCTGTATACCAAATAGAGGTGGTACGGTGGCTCAGTGGTTAGCACTGTTGCCTCACAGCAAGAAGGTCGCTGGTTCGAGTCCCGGCTGGGTCAGTTTGCATGTTCTCCCTGTGTTGGCGTGGGTTTTCTTCTGGGTGCTCCAGTTTCCCCCACAGTCCAAACACATGCGCTATAGGTGAATTGGATGAACTAAATTGACTGTAATGTATGTGTGTGAATGTGAGAGTGTATGGGTGTTTCCCAGTATTGGGTTGCAGATGGAAGGACATTCGCTGTGAAAAACATGCTGGAATAGTTGGCGATTCATTCCGCTGTGGCGACCCCTAATAAATAAGAGACTAAGCCGAAGGAAAATGAATAATTGAGTTTACATAAACTAACAGTTAATAACAGTATTTTCATTAACTAAATAATAAATATGTAATAAATGTGTTGTTCATTGTTTGTTCATGTTAGTAAATACATTAACTATTCATTCATTCATTTTCTTTTCGGCTTAGTCCCTTTATTAATCTGGGGTCGCCACAGTGGAATGAACCGCCAACTTATCCAGCATATGTTTTATGCAGCGGATGCCCTTCCAGCTGCAACCCATCACTGGGAAACATCCATACACACCCATTCACACTCATACACTATGGACAAAGGTCGCTGGTTTGAGCCTCGGCTGGGTCAGTTGGCATTTCTGTGTGGAGTTTGCATGTTCTCCCCGTGTTGGCGTGGGTTTCCTCCGGGTGCTCCGGTTTCCCCACAAGTCCAAAGACATGCGCTATAGGTGAAATGGGTAGACTAAATTGTCCGTAGTGTATGAGTGTGAATGGGTGTGTATGGATGTTTCCCAGTGATGGGTTGCAGCTGGAAGGGCATCCGCTGCGTAAAACATATGCTGGATAAGTTGGCGGTTCATTCCGCTGTGGCGACCCCAGATTAATAAAGGGACTAAGCCGAAATGAAAATGAATAAACATTATGGTCAAGTTTTACCCATATCTTAATGATTTTCAAATCTTGGCAGGCTCTAGTCAGCATATTCCTCTGAAAGCAGAATATTTAGCTAAATAACTGCTTTACTGTTCAACAGCAGACAGACAGACAGACAGACAGACAGACAGACAGACAGACAGACAGA
>CAIGQW010052182.1:0-10418 GCA_903798125.1 Danio choprae | reverse complement strand
CTCAATGATTGGGTTAGTCCAGAGATTGGCAAACTCTGTCGTGAAGAGTTTTACTCCAATTCTAATCAGACCAGGCCCGGTTCTTGCCAGCTACAGATGGGTGGGCTGACAGAAATCCCAGCTGGGCAATTTTTGGGGGTGGGGTTAGGAGATAGATGCACTGTAAAATTTAAAACATTGAATAACAGAATAGCAAAAGTATTGCTGTAATAATGCTCTAGTTTGGGCTTGGTTAAGAAGACATTACATTAAGGCAATACAAGCGCAAATATTCATTCATTCATTCATTTTCTTTTCGACTTACTCCCTTTATAGTCCCTTTATAGTCGGTTTAGTCCCTGTGGGTCGCCACAGCGGAATGAACCGCCAACTTATCCAGCATATGTTTTACGCAGCGGATGCCCTTCCAGCTGCAACCCATTACTGGGAAACATCCATACATACCCATACACACACATACACTACGGACAATTTAGCTTACCCAATTCCCCTATAGCGCATGTCTTTGGACTTGTGGGGGAAACCGGAGCATCCGGAGGAAACCCACGCCAACACGGGGAGAACATGCAAACTCCACACAGAAACTCCAACTGACCCAGCCGGGGCTCGAACCAGGGACCTTCTTACTGTGACCACCCTACTTATCTGAATTGATTTATATAGAACCGTTAAATTTATTTACAGCATTTAAGGCAAGTATATTATGTCACCGTAATTAAACTACCCAAGAATGAGAAGTAATTTGCAGTGACTATTTACTTTGTAAGGGATTACACCCAACACTGGACATGATAAGATCATAAATCTAGAAGATGTGTATTCTGCATTTGCCCTGGCGTGCCAAACTTTCACACATTCACATATTAAGAAAGATGTACAAAAGAATGCTCACCTAATAACATTCATTCATTCATTCATTCATTAGTCCCTTTATTAATCTGGGGTCTCCACAGCGGAAGGAACCGCCAACTTATCCAGCATATGTTTTACGCAGCGGATGCCCTTCCAGCTGCAACCCATCACTGGGAAACACCCACACACTTCCATTCACACACATACACTACGGACAATTTAGCTTACCCAATTCACCTATAGCGCATGTCTTTGGACTGTGGGGGAAACCGGAGCACCCGGAGGAAACCCACGCCAACACGGGGAGAACATGCAAACTCTACACAGAAACGCCAACTGACCCAGCCGAGGCTTGAACCAGTGACCTTCTTGCTGTGAGACGAGAGCGCTACCCACTGCGCCACCATGCTGCCCCACCTAATAACAACTAAGCTCAAAATAAGAAAGGTGTGACTAACTCACAAAATTCTTTAAACCGAGCAATGATTGACTTGGAGATGTGCTTGCAATTCACGATATGTCCAGGCAAGAAAGTTTACGACTGGTTCCCAGTTTGACTCTATCCTGCGGGCATAGTGAACATGTAAGAACAAATGCAGCCCAGGGCCAAATCAAAAGGTCACATTCCAAAAGATCAGTAAGATGATGACCAGTCATTCTAGACAAATGACTAAACAGCCCCTTCAGAGACCAGTGCTAAATCTTAAGGTAATATCATTCAATTCAATTCAGGTGTATTTATACAGCGCTTTTTATAGTGTAGATTATGTCAAAGCAGCTGAACATGCTCTAGTAAAGTCCAGATTTCAGAGTTTAGTTCAGTTCAGTTCAGTTCAGTTCAGTGTGGTTTAAGTTTCACTGCTGAAAGTTCACTGAAGAGCAAATCCACCGAAGCGCAGCTCCACAAGTCCCGATCCGAGCAGGCCAGTGGCAACAGTGGAGGAACAAACTTCACCAATTGACGAAGTGAAGGAAAAAAACCTGGAGAGAAACCAGGCTCTGTTGGGCACGATCATTATTCTTCTGGCCAAACTCCCTGTGTGGAGCTGCAGTCTAGGCGCCGGAGGCTGGAGAAGCTGGACGTCCATCGTGGAAGCTGCAAGTGTGGTAGGGCACCAGCGGGAGGTCCGGCTGGCCCACAGGATCAAGCGTAGACTTGTTCGTCATTGTAGCCTTTCAGGAATCAGTCTCATGCACTCCATTCCTCCATGACCACCACAGCATCAGCTCGGGGTACGGCCTGGTCCAGGATACCTTTGGATCATCTCTTCACAGGTCTAGGATCGCATCGATGGCACTGCATAATCTGTAGGGACCTCAGGATGAGTATCCCCAGGTGGAAATAGAAAAATTCATTTATATCATAAGATCATATTGTATGTTATCACAGCCATCACATCTCATGATGATTCAGCAAGATTTAAGAAGGAAAAAAGAAAGTGGACTGAGTATAAAGTGGACAGAGCAGGGATTAAAATGAGGATAAACGCTAGTATGAGACTGAGGAACTTCATTAATGTGAAAACATTCAATGTACGTGAAAAGATAGTTAGAGATGGAAAACAGAGAGTAGTTAAGAGAGAAACACTGAAAGACGAATGATCAAACTAACAAGAAGGATCTTCTAATTATGCAAGAATGTGTAATGAGAGAAAATTACATGCCCCAAAATTTGTCAACTAAACTGATTGACCTGATTGGATTGAAATATTCATTCATTCATTTTCTTTTCGGCTTAGTCCCTTTATTAATCAGGGGTCGCCACAGCGGAATGAACCGCCAACTTATCCAGCATATGTTTTACGCAGCGGATGCCCTTCCAGCTGCAACCCATCACTGGGAAACATCCATACACACTCAATCACACACATACACTACGGACAATTTAGCTTACCCAATTCCCCTATAGCGCATGTCTTTGGACTTGTGGGGGAAACCGGAGCACCCGGAGGAAACCCACGCCAACACGGGCAGAACATGCAAACTCCACACAGAAATGCCAACTGACCAAGCCCAGGCTCGAACCAGCGACCTTCTTGCTGTGAGGCGATCGTGCTACCCACTGCGCCACCGTGAGGCCCTATTTAAATGTCAACTTTGGTAAACAATTTTGCAACTTTATGGTTTTTCAAATTGCTGTATATTGATATAGTAATGTACAGGAGGCATGTGCATGGCTACAGTCACATATCAAATGATTTAACTTGTGAATTAGCAAAATCTAAATGAGACTACTAGTCTGTTTGTACAAAATGTTTAATTCATTCATGTTCATTCATTAGCTCTGTTGCAAAGTAGTAGGGCTCACTATTTCCCGAGTGTGACTATTGAAAACTCAAAATTTATAAAAACAACTAAATCAATTTATTAGCTAAATTGGCCATAGTGTATGAGTGTGTGTGAATGAGTGAGTGTGTGTGGATGTTTCCCAGTGATGGGTTGCAGCTGGAAGGGCATCCGCTGTGTAAAACATATGCTGGAATAGTTGGCGGTTCATTTATTATTCAGTTAACCTGGTTAAACCTTAAGTCTGCACTAATGTTTTTCAATTGAACCATTAATATAGACAATTTTATGATTGTAATTATGAAATTCATTCATTCACTCATTTATTTTCCTTCAGCTTAGTCCCTTTATTAATCTGGGGTCACCACTGCGGAATGAACCGCCAACTTATCCAGCATATGTTTTACGCAGCGGATGTCCTTCCAGCTGCAACCCATCACTGGGAAACATCCACACACACTCATTCACACACACACACACTACAGACAATTTAGCTTACCCAATTCACCTGTACCGCATGTGTTTGGACTTGTGGGGGAAACCGGAGCACCCGGAGGAAACCCACGCCAACACGGGGAGAACATGCAAACTCCACACAGAAACGCCAACTGACCCAGCTGAGACTCGAACCAGCGACCTTCTTGCTGTGAGGCGATTGTGCTACCCACTGCGCCACCTTAATTATGAAATTGTGTAATTCTATCATTGATGTTATATATTTTTATTATGCATACCACTGGTAAGTACACTAGTTATATTGGCTCTGTGTACCTTTCCTTCAAATCCCTCATATCAAATATATCTAAATGATACTGCCCTGATTACTACACTAAATGTAGGAGTTTTGTAGACTGTATTTATCTCTCACACTTTGGAGATGGTTATTATGCCTTGTGTTTACCCATTCTACAGTGATGCAAAGCTCATTGATATTTTGCAATTATTGCAAGGTCATTCCTGTCATGGTTCCTTAACCTGTAGAAACATGAACTGCCCTGTGAACCTCACCTTATGTCTGAAGCTGACAGAGGTCTTTTCAGTGGAGCAGATAATGACCTGGGGAGGATCTAAGGCACATGAATGTTTCTCAAAGTGCAATGAGACTTGCAACATGTTTGATCAAAGCACTGGACTTTGTGATCCTATGGACTGAATGAATACCACCACAGATGGACACAAATCTGATTGCAGAAATGCCTGAGCAGCCCAAGCTCAACACAGTAGGCCTACACCTAAAGAGACTGTGCGGTTCAGCGATATAACTCCATCTTAATGTTGAGCCTGCTTGTAATGTTGTGATTTCAGGTGATGACATTGCTTCTACAACCAACACCATCGTTCGCCAAAGCCATCCAAAGATTATGATCTTGTGGCCCCTTAGAGACTGCTCAGAACTGCTCCAATGGGACCAGGCGAGGAAATCTGTAAGGATGGCTAATTTTTATGGACAGAATTTCAAGGCCCAGCCTTAGGCTGGAGGGGGTCCACAGGATTTCACCTCGCAGACGATGTTGTACTGTTGGCTTCATCGAACATGGATCTTCAGCATGGACTGGGGTGGTTTGCTGCCGAGTGTGACGCGGCTGGGATGAGAATCAGAACCTCTAAGTTCGAGGCCATGGTGCTCCACCGGAAAAAGGTGGTTTGCCATCTCCAGGTTGGAGGAAAGTCCTTACCCCAGGTGGAGGAGTTCAAGTATCTTGGGGTTTTGTTCACGAGTGAGGGAAGGGTGGAGCGTGAGATTGACAGGCAGATTGGTGCAGCGGCAGCAGTAATGCGGTCGATGTACTGGTCCGTTGTGGTGAAGAAGGAGCTGAGCCGAAAGACAAAGCTCTCCATTTACCGGTCAATCTACGTTCCTACTCTCACCTATGGTCATGAGCTTTGGGTCATGACCGAAAGGACAAGATCTCGGATACAGGCGGCCGAAATGAGTTTCCTTCGCAGGGTGGCAGGGCACACCCTTATAGATAGGGTGAGGAGCTCTGTCACCCGGGAGGAGCTCGGAGTAGAGCCGCTGCTCCTCCACATCGAGAGAAGTCAGCTGAGGTGGCTCAGGCATCTGTTTCGGATGCCTCCTGGACGCCTACCTAGGGAGGTGTTCCAGGCATGTCCCACCGGGAGGAGGCCTCGGGGAAGACCCAGGACACGCTGGAGGGACTATGTCTCTCGGCTGGCCTGGCAACACCTCGGGATCCCCCTGGAGGAGCTGGAGGAAGTGTCTGGGGAGAGGGAAGTCTGGGTTTCTCTCCTAAGACTGCTGCCCTCGCGACCCGGCCCCGGAAAAGCGGTTGAAAATGAATGAATGAATGAGAAGAAGATCAGCTAGGAAACCAGTTCTTCAACTGTCCCAGTCCCCATCCTGAGTCCCCCTCTCTGCCCTGGACTTTACCTTCTCCACCAGAGCTGCTCACTCACATTCCACACAGAATGTCCAAGGTTTTGATATGGTGTATCTTGTGGCTCTATATTCATGTTTGGTGTCATTTTAAATGTCTCTGTGTGCTTGGTAAAGTGGTCTTAATGTCACTGTAATACTTTACTAGTTCCCTTATATCTGTTGATTTGGGTTTTGACTTTGATAAGATCTTTGCCAGATGCTCCACTCCAGGGAAAACGGTCCTTACCTCAACTCAACACCAGGCAAGGGTCTTGATGAGGCTTTTATTGTCTTGAATATATGGTGATTAGAGTATTTAAGGGAAAGATGCAGAAGTGTCTGTGGGAGTCTGTAGCCAGGATACCCCGTTGCAGTGTTGAGTCTCTGAGCTCTGCATCAAGGCTCATATACTGCAGCGTACTTCTACACGGTCAGGTATTAACCTCTAACTCTTAAGTGTATCTTTGAGTAATTGATGTTGTACAATCTGAATTGGCTCATTTTGTTTAATTATGTGAATTGGAATGGAAAATCTTTGCCTGACAAATAAATGTAAAGTTCTTGTTTAACTCTGGGCCTCACGGTGGCGCAGTGGGTAGCACGATCGCCTCACAGCATGAAGGTCGCTGGTTCGAGCCTTGTGTGGGTCAGTTGGCGTTTCTGTGTGGAGTTTGCATGTTCTCCCCATGTTGATGTGGGTTTCCTCCGGGTGCTCCAAAGACATGCGGTACAGGTGAATTGGGTAAACTAAAATTGTCCGTAGTGTATGTGTGTGAATGAGTGTGTGTGGATGTTTCCCAGTGATGGGTTACAGCTGGAAGGGCATCCGCTGTGTAAAACATATGCTGGATAAGTTGGTGGTTCATTCCGCTGTGGCGACCCCTGATTAATAAAGGGACTAAGCCGAAAAGAAAATGAATGAATGAATGAATGTTTAACTCTAATATCTCCTGAAATCACTTAAATCTAGTAGATTGGTTAGGCTGATGTTTCCGCAAGCCTACGACCAGGATCGCTCATACATTCAGGCTCATGGATGGAGCATAGGCACAGCATTAGAGACCTGTTGATTTCCGACAATCACTGCCTTAGTATGATATAATCTAGTGGCTTAATCAAACTTTCTTTACGTATGAGCAAGCATGGGGCGGCCTAATATTACTTAAAGGAAATGAGTTTACAGTTATGTCCTCTATGTAAGAGCCAGAACTGGCGAGGATGTGTCCGTGAGCAGACGTAACTGGCCAGCATACTGACTCTGAGTGACTTCAGGTAAACGATGAACCATTAACTGAAAATAAGGATTTATTAGGTTAATCAATCTAAATTAGACTAAATCACAACCTATAAGGTGATCAGCTTGAATTGGATGAATCTAAATTGTAATTATTATGAATTGGAGATTAAATTCGGAGATGGAAAACTAATTAAAATTAATTTGAATAAATAAAGATATTTCTTTTCACATGTGCTAAAAGGCTTACACGCATTTAACCTTCACCCATGCTGTTAGTTCCGTCATAGGATTAATAGATGGACCCTTACATCTGTCAATAGAGGTCATTATTTTAAAGATTATGAGCATCTCATTTTACCTCAGCGTGTGTTTTACCTCTGCGGCCGCAGTGATGACAGACTGATGGATTTGAAGTAAAGGCTACTATAGCATAAAATAATTAAGTTTTTTACATATAGCCTAGGGCAGCACGGTGGCGCAGTGGGTAGCACAATCGCCTCACAGCAAGAAGGTCGCTGGTTCGAGCCTCGGCTGGGTCAGTTGGCGTTTCTGTGTGGAGTTTGCATGTTCTCCCCGTGTTGGCGTGGGTTTCCTCCGGGTGCTCCGGTTTCCCCCACAAGTCCAAACACATGTGCTATAGCGGAATTGGGTAAGCTAAATTGTCCGTAGTGTATGAGTGTGTATGGATGTTTCCCAGTGATGGGATGCAGCTGGAAGGGCATCCGCTGCGTAAAACATATGCTGGATATGTTGGCGGTTCATTCCGCTGTGGCGACCCCAGATTAATAAAGGGACTAAGCCGAAAAGAAAATGAATGAATGAACATATAGCCTAGTATTGCATTACTTTGCATACATTTTAATAGTTTATAAAGCTATAAAACGAAAGTCTCAGTTTGGTGTGGAGTTATCATATGTAGGCTATTTAATAAATAGATCTTTTATAAGCACTATTAAAAGCCTAACTGTAATTCATTCATTCATTCATTTTCATTTCGGCTTAGTCCCTTTATTAATCTGGGGTCGCCACAGCGGAATGAACCGCCAACTTATCCAGCATATGTTTTACGCAACTGATGCCCTTCCAGCTGCAACCCATCACTGGGAAACACCCATTCACTCATTCACACACATACACTACGGGACAATTTAGCTTACCCAATTCCCCTATAGCGCATGTCTTTGGACTTGTGGGGGAAACCGGAGCACCCGGAGGAAACCCACGCCAACACGGGGAGAACATGCAAACTCCACACAGAAACGCCAACTGACCCAGCCGAGGCTCGAACCAGCGACCTTCTTGCTGTGAGGCGATCGTGCTACCCACTGCGCCACCGTGAGGCCCCTAACTGTAATTCTCCAAATTAAAAATAGGTTGGATATTGGTTGATAGTAGGCTACTACTGCGATTTCAACGACCCCTTCTCCACTGTTCAACACAGAGCCCGCCTTAGAGTGCTTTTAATCGAATCACGAATTATACCAAAGAAAAATCTAATAAAATTATGTGTATGCTGTCTGTTTGATTGGGTGGGCAAGACAGACGCTTGGCTAGATGCCTAGAGCCGGCCCTGAATCAGACACACCAGTCAGAAGTCGTCTACTACTCAGTACGTACTACATTTGAATTTACTACTAGACCGTTAGAAAAGTGCGCACTATATAGTGTGGATGTTTGTAGTATGAATGGATCATGTGACCTACCCGCGTCAGTTGCGTGACTTCACTCCCATACATGAAATCTCTCGCGGTGCATCATGGGATAGCGTAGCGTGCATCGGATGCTCACTTCAAAATCTTGCCGGAAGTAGTAGGTACTTCTTGCATACTGTTTTTCCAATACTATGAATTTGGACATACTACACGGCTCGCATAGTGTTTTAGCATACTATATAGTAGGCAAGTATGCGATTTCAGATGCAGCAAGTGTCTTCAAGATCACTAGATAGCTATAGGCAGGTGTGTTTGATTAGTGTTGGAGATGAACTCTGCAGGACAGAGCTTGCTCATCCCTGGGTTAGTCCACATTTGACCCAGCATTGGGTTAAAACAGCTCAGCATTTATTGAGTGTACTACTAAAGCATCAACTCATGAATAAATGAAAGTCTTTTGTGTGTTTGTGTAGTGTGGATCCGTCATTTCTATTGGTAAAATCACTCATTATTATTTGAGTCTATCTGCACAGTCTACAAAGATCCCCACTTTACTCTCTCATCCTTTCATGCGTTATGTTTATAAGCACTGCCTATGTCTGCTCTGTCTGTACATAATGTTCCATCATCTTACATGTCAATAAAGCACACTGAACAGCAAACACACACTCGATTTCCTCACACACACACACACACACACACACACACACACACATACACACACACATGTGGATGTAAAGCAGGTGATTAGCGCGAATAAATAACCTCGAGCATCACCTGCGCCTGACAGACAGACGGGCGGATGCAGAGGCTCTGGACCAGGAGTGGGCGTGGCCTGAGGAGAGGAGAGAGACGCTATTGGCTGGAGATCTGCTGATGGAGTGTGTGAGTGTGTGTGTGTGTGTGAGAGAGATGGGGGAGGGAGGAGGATTTTGAAGCTTCTGTTCCGCAGGAGATGGAGGGGGTTGGCGGGGGGGCGAGAGAGTATTACCGGGTGCGCGTGCGCTCAGCGCGTTTTTACTGCAGTATCTCTGGATTAGTGCGCGCGCTGCGGCACTCCGTTCGGTTCACAAACGGGAAGAGCGAGAAAAACCGACTGACCGAGCCGCGATAAGACCCCCGCTCGCATCCATCAGCACGACCGGATCCGTCGCGTTTATTCCAAGCGGTTATTAAGGCGGAGCGCGCACCGAGAATCTACCGGAGACATGGCCAAAGAAGACGAGAAGAAGGAATCCGGGTCATGGAAGGACTTCTTCTGGAACCCGCGGACGCACGAGCTGCTCGGGAGAACGGCGAGCAGCTGGGGTGAGTCTCCGCCGGTCTCTGCGTTATATAACGGAAGGGAAACACCGGCGTTTCATTCATTTCCAGCGCTTTACCGGAACGTGTTGCGCAATGCGTCT
Organism: Danio choprae; assembly: GCA_903798125.1. Classification (NCBI taxonomy): domain Eukaryota; kingdom Metazoa; phylum Chordata; class Actinopteri; order Cypriniformes; family Danionidae; genus Danio; species Danio choprae. The sequence continues at coordinate 605 of CAIGQW010052182.1, read as the reverse complement.
GCTGGGCATCTCTATGTGTGTGTGTGTGTGTGTGTGTGTGTTTGTGTGTGTGTGTGTGTGTGTGTCCGTGTGTGGAGCAGGCCCTAATGTGTTAAAGGACAATCTGACGATGCTGCTGTTGCGCGCTCTCGTGTGCGCGCGCTCCTCCGCGTGCGTCTTTAGAGGTGAACGGGTGCAATGGGGATGAATAATAATAAATAAGAAAGAGTGTTAGACTGAGGTATCATCTGGTTTGAGTGCGATCTGATCATTCCGATCAGTGATCGATCAGGGGCTGGTGGCTGAGCGCGCGCAAGGTTATTCGGTGAGTGTCCTCCGCTCGCGCGCGCTCACGTGACGTGACGTGATTTCGCTCATATCCGGAGCAGCATCATCCATCAGCGGTTATATAACGATATACAGGACACACACACACACACACACACATATGCATCTGTCATGAGCCCTTTGTGTGTGTTATTTAATGTGTACCATGTTCCAGCAATAAGTGCATTAATAATGCATCATTATAGTTTAAAGCAGCTGTGTGTTCCAGTAAATGACTTTCAGCTGAGTCACTGACTTTAAAACAGTGTGTGTGTGTGTGTGTGTGTGTGTGTGTGTGT
>CAIGQW010052180.1:19287-32219 GCA_903798125.1 Danio choprae | reverse complement strand
GAAAATGAATGAATGGATGAATGAGTATTAAATTCAGCATTATTATTATTATTATTATTATTAAATAATATGCAAACATTAAGATACTTCACGTACAACACAATTTGAAAAGTAACATCGTCTGTCTTTTAGTGGATGTATTATGTGAGAGAGCTACTAAGGGGTTCCCATTTTTAAAAGTTATTTTTATTTTATGTGGTTTTCAGCTCTCAAAATCATTCTGCATAAATCTGCACATTTTTTACAAACCTCTGAGCAGAAATGGCAAAAACAAGGTCTGCCGATTCTAGCTGGTCTTGCTTATTAATCATATAACTCTTTACAGTGTGTGATTTCAGAGTCTGCCTCACTTCACTGTTACTCTAACACAGGGGTCACCAAACCTGTTCCTGGAGGGCCGGTGTCCTGCAGATTTTACCTCCAACCCTAATCAAACACACCTGAACAAGCTAATCAAGGTCTTACTAGGTATACTTGAAACACCCAGGCAGTTTTTGAGGCAAGTCGGAGCTAAACCCTGCAGGGACACCGGCCCTCCAGGACCGAGATTGGTGACCCCTGCTCTAACAAGTGTAACCCAGTCAGAACAGACACCAGTGGGCAATAATGAGTAAAGCGCTGGCAATAATACTGATGAATATCTTCTTTACAGAGTAAAGAAAGTCTAGTTTGGATGAAGAGAAGTGCAAGTAAATAATGCTTCTTTAAACTGACCTAAAACAGCTAACTTTAAATTAAAAAAAGTTTGAAACTATAAACGTATGACTTATATTACCATAAAAACATATGTTGATTTACTGATCAAGTCATCTTTTACAGGGTGTGTTCAGAGTTTGCATTAGTTCACAGCTATTCTAACAAGTGCAATCCAGTCGCTAGAACAGTGCTGGAAATTCATTCATTCATTCTCTTTTCGGCTTAGTCCCTTTATTAATCTGGGGTCGCCACAGTGGAATGAACCGCCAACTTATCCAGCATATGTTTTTACGCAGCGGATGCCCTTCCAGCTGCAACCCATCACTGGGAAAGTGCTGGAAATAATATTGACAAATATGTTTCTTACTGAATAATGAAAGCCAAGCAAGTTTGTACGAAGTGAAGGGCGAGTACACAGCAAAAACTGGGGCGTTGAAATGTCGATGTTAAATCTTTCTGAGTTAATTTCAACTCTCAAAATGTAATTTTAACACATATGATGTAGAATCGTGTCAAGTGTTGGAGTCATTTAAAAGAGTTGATCATCAGAGTTGCTTTAACTCCTACGAGGAGTTATGTAGATACTCCGCCCGAGCACTCAGCCCCCCCACACATTTCAAGTTAGTCTGTCTCTGAAAGAAATGGTTTACAGCATGGTGTAGTTTTTGGCCGTAAGTACATTTTAAGCTATTATATTTATTCAATTATGATATATGTATAACAGTTGTTTTAACACTTTTTGGGAGTCAAAAAAACAACAACTCTACCTTTAGTGTTATATTTGTATGTATTTGTATAATGTTTATTTAACTCCAGAAAGTGTGGAGCCATATAAACTCATAAAAAGTGTTGAAATCAACTCTGTGAGAGTTAATTCAACACTCGTCTTTTTGCTGTGTAAACAATGACAGATCTGTCAGCTTCCATAAACTGACCTAAAACAGCTAACTGTTTTGAAACATGGCTTAAGTTATAATTAACATAAAAGCATATGTTGTCATGACTTAATTGTGTAATTCATTGCAGTGTGTGACTTCAGAGTTTGCCTCACTTCAGTTACTCTAACAAGTGTAAGACATCAACAGACATGTGACAGACAGCAGTGGGCAATACTGAGAAAGCTCTGGAAGTAATGTTGATGAATAAATATCTTCTTTACAGAATTAAGAAAGTCAAGCAGGACTGGAAGACGTGGAAGAAATTGACTGAAAACAGCGAACTTTTTGTTTGAAGCATTATTAGCTTGGTTTATAATTAGCATAAAACACATTATTGATCTTATTGATCATATAATTCTTCACGATGTGTGATTTCAGAGTGTGCCTCACTTCAGTTACTCTAACAAGTGTAACCCAGCCAGAACAGACAGTAGTGGGCAATAATGAGGACGTGCTGGAAATAATATTACATTTAATACAATTAAAATGATTTATTAATATTAAATATGGACAGGACTGTCCGCTTTTTTAAACTGACTTAAAGCAGCTAGCTTTTTTTAAACATTAACTTACTTTAACAAGTTATATTTAACATAAAAACACATGTTGTCGTGACTTGATACTTCTGGATAGGCTGGAAAACTGGGTTGGGCTGTCTGGGACGGTCCTCAAATGGTTCAGATCTTACCTTGAAGGGAGAGGTTACTATGTTAGTATAGGTGACCATAGGTCGAGGTGGACACCCATGACATGTGGAGTCCCACAAGGCTCAATTCTGGCACCTCTCCTGTTTAACCTTTATATGCTCCCACTGAGCCAAATAATGAGAAGGAACCAAATCTCCTACCACAGCTATGCTGATGACACTCAGATCTACTTAGCCTTACTGCCTAATGACTACAGCCCCATTGACACCCTCTGCCAATGCATTGATGAAATGAACAGTTGGATGTGCCAAAACTTTCTTCAGTTAAACAAAGAGAAAACTGAAGTCATTGCGTTTGGGAACAGAGATGAGGTCCTCAAGGTGAATGCGTACCTTGTCTCTAAGGGTCAAACAACAAAAAATAAGGTCAAGAATCTTGGTGTGATCCTGGAGTCAGATCTGAGTTTCAGTAGTCGTGTCAAAGCAGTAACTAAATCAGCATACTATCATCTCAAAAACATTGCAGGAATTAGATGCTTTGTTTCCAGTGAGGACTTAGAGAAACTTGTTCATGCTTTTATCAGCAGCAGGGTGGATTACTGTAACGGCCTCCTCACTGGCCTTCCCAAAAAGACAGTCAGACAGTTGCAGCTCATCCAGAACGCTGCGGCCAGGATTCTGACCAGAACCAGAAAATCAGAGCACATCACACCTGTCCTCAGGTCTTTACACTGGCTCCCAGTTACATTCAGAATAGATTTTAAAATATTACTACTTGTCTATAAATCACTAAATGGCCTCAATACATTACAGATATGCTCACTGAACACAAACCTAACAGATCACTCAGATCTTTAGGATCATATAAACTAGAAATTCCAGGAGTTCAGTCAAAGCAGGGTGAATCGGCCTTCAGCTACTAACAGCGCCCCCTGCTGCTGTAATCAGCTTCCAGAAATGATCAGATGTGCTCCAACATTAGGTACATTCACATCCAGACTGAAAACACATCTGTGTAGCTGTGCCTTTACTGAATGAGCACTGTGCTACGTCCGACAGATCACACTATTATGTCTTTCTTTTCTTTTTCATTCCTTTAAAACCTGTTTTAACACATTTTAATCTGTTTTTATATTCTTATTATTTTTTATACTTCTCTCTTTTATTCCTGTTTATGTGAAGCACTTTGAACTGCCACTGTGTATGAAATGTGCTATAGAAATAAACTTGCCTTGATCGTGTAATTCTTTACAGTGTGTGATTTCAGAGTGTGCATCACTTCAGTTACTCTAACAAGTGTAACCCAGCCAGAACAGACAGCAGTGGGCAATAATGAGAAAGAGCTGGAAATAATGTTCATAAATATCTCCTTTACAGAAATAAGAAAGTCAAGCAGGTTTGCAAGAAGTGAAGTGTGAGTAAATGATGACAGAATATTCAGCATCTTTAAACTGACTTAAAAAGGCTAACTTTAAAATAAAGCTTGAAACAAAAAGGTATGATTTATATTACTATAAAAACATATGTTGCCATAACTTATCATGTAATGTATTGGGCCAATCTGATTTCACCAAATAGGACATGATCCTGGAGTAACATCTATGTTGATCCTGGAACAACATTCCAGTCAGCCAATCAGAGTTAAGGGATACGTTTACAGTTTATGTTAAGTTTAAGCTTACGGTTAGGTTTATGCACTAATACATGAGTGTTATCCAGCTATTATTCCCCTCTGATTTTGGAAATAATTTACAGTATGGTTTAGGGGTAGGGAATGGGCATGGATTACATTTTCCAACAAAAATGATGTTCCAGGATTAACATGGATGTTAATCCAGGATCGCATTGTACTTGGCAAAATCATGACGTGCAATTCATCGTGTGTGATTTTAGAGTTTGCATGATTTCACAGTTATTCTAACAAGTGTAACCCAGTCTGAACAGACAGCAGTGGGCAATGATGAGAAAGAGCTGGCAATAATATTAATAAATAAATATCTTCTTTACAGAATAATGAAAGTCACGCAGGTTTGGGAGTAGTGAAGGACCAGTAAATGATGACAGAATCTTCCTAAAACAGCGAACTTAAAAAAAAAAACACGTTTGAAACATTAATAACTTAATTAAACAAGCAATAATTGACATAAAAACATGTTAATTAACATTCTACAGTGTGTGACTTCAGAGTTTGCCTCACTTCAGTTACTCTAACAAGTGTAAGACATCAACAGACATGTGACAGACAGCAGTGGGCAATACTGAGAAAGCTCTGGAAGTAATATTAAATTAATATCTTCTTTAAAAATAAATATCTTCTTTACAGAATTAAGAAAGTCAAGCAGGTCTGGAAGACGTGGAAGAAATTGACTGAAAACAGCGAACTTTTATTGAAACATTCACTTAGTTTAACAAGTTATAAAAGCATATGTTGTCATGACTTGATTGTGTAATCTTTTACAGTGTGTGATTTGAGAGTGTGCATCTTTTCAGTTCTTCTAACACATGTGATCCAGTCTGAACAGACAGCAGTGGGCAATAATGAGAAAGAGCTGGAAATAATATTGAGAAATAAATATCTTCTTTACAGAAAGCCAAGCAGGTTTGCACGAATGATAAAAGAACTGTCAGCTCTTTTAAACTGACTGGAAACAGCTAGCTTATTTGACACAGTATTCATTTAGTTTAACACTTTATAATTGACATAAAACACATGTTGTCATCACTTATTGATCATATAATTCTTTACAGTGTGTGATTTTGGAGTGTGCATCACTTCACAGTTATTCTATCAAGTGTAACCCAGCCAGAACAGACAGCAGTGGGCAATAATGAGGAAAGCGCTGGCAATAATACTGATAAATATCCTTATACAGAATGAAAGAATGTCCAGCAGGTTTGGAAGAAGTGAAGGGCGAGTAAATGATGACAATGTTTAGAGTCTTTAAACTTTAAAACAGCTAACTTTTTAAAAACATTATTAGCTTAACAACTTAGGATTAACAATTGAGGCAAAGTTGGTTTTATATTCACACATTCGTTCATTTTTTTCAATCATTCATTCATTTTCAACCGCTTATCCGGGGCCGGGTCGCGGGGGCAGCAGTCTTAGGAGAGAACCCCAGACTTCCCTCTCCCCAGACACTTACTCCAGCTCCTCCGGGGGGATCCCGAGGCGTTCCCAGGCCAGCCGAGAGACATAGTCCCTCCAGCGTGTCCTGGGTCTTCCCCGAGGCCTCCTCCCGGTGGGACATGCCTGGAACACCTCCCTAGGTAGGCGTCCAGGAGGCATCCGAAACAGATGCCCGAGCCACCTCAGCTGACTTCTCTTGATGTGGAGGAGCAGCGGCTCTACTCCGAGCTCCTCCCGGGTGACAGAGCTCCTCACCCTATCTATACGAGTGCACCCTGCCACCCTGCGAAGGAAACTCATTTCGGCCGCTTGTATCTGAGATCTTGTCCTTTCAGTCATGACCCAAAGCTCATGACCATAGGTGAGAGTAGGAACGTAGATTGACCGGTAAATCGAGAGCTTTGCCTTTCAGCTCAGCTCCTTCTTTACCACAACGGACCGGAACATCGACCGCATTACTGCTGCCGCTGCACCAATCCGCCTGTCAATCTCACGTTCCATCCTTCCCTCACTCGTGAACAAAACCCCAAGATACTTGAACTCCTCCACCTGGGGTAAGGACTTTCCTCAAACCTGGAGATGGAAAACCACCTTTTTCCGGTGGAGCACCATGGCCTCGGACTTGGAGGTGCTGATTCTCATCCCAGCCGCGTCACACTCGGCAGCAAACCGTTTTTTAACAATGATAATTTGTGACGATACTTTGACTATTCGGTCTGTAATCTCATGCAAGTATGACTTCAAAACAACATCAGCACTATTTAATTGACCGTGAACAAGGGTGTACTTTAACAGTCATTAGCTGCTAATATTAATTTCACTATTTTGAATTTGCAAAGAATACTTGCCTGAAATCATATAATTAAGGAAAAAGTCTGAATGTGCAAATATAAAACCAACTTTACCCCAATCTGAATTACACATGCTGTCATGGCTTGATTATGTAATATTTTACAGTGTGTGACTTCAGAGTTTGCATCACTTCACTGTTACTCTAACAAGTGTTACTCAGTCAGAACCGACAGCAGTGGGCAAAGTATGGGAAATAATATTGATAAATAAATATCTTCTTTACAGAATAATGAAAGTCAGTGAAGGGCGAGTAAATAATGGCAGAACTGTCAGCTTTGTTAAACTGCCTGAAAACAGCTAGCTTTTTGGAAACATTATTAACTTAGTTTAAGAAGTTATAATTAACATAAAACACATGTTGTCATGACTTGACTGTGTAATCTTTAACAGTGTGGGATTTCAGAGTGTGCATCACTTCACTGTTATTCTAGCAGTCTGAGCAGACAGCAGTGGGCAATAATGAGGAAGCGCTGGTACCTGGTGGGATGGTGAACCCGGGCGGCAGCTGGATGGTGGTCTGCTGCTGCTGCTGCTGAGGTGGCGGCGGGGGTCTGACGATCAGCTGCGGCGCCACGAGCCTTTGAGTCTGCGCGGGTCTGATGACCGGAGACACCGCGGGTCTGACAGGCGGAGGCGGAGAGCAGCTCAGCGCGGGCTTAACGTTGGCATCCGCGGGCGCTTTACTGTGGTTGACCCGCGCGCCCGGCTGGACCAGCGCGGACACGGACGTGCCGTTGCCCTTCTGCGCGATGCTGGCGATGATGTGACGCGGGAGTCGGTGCAGGGCAATGGTAGGCGTCCCGCGGTCCAGCGCGATCGCCTGCGGGTTGCTGGACACAGTGAAAGTGGTGCTGGAGACGGATGCTGATGCTGCCGCGCCGTTGCCATTGAGACTGTGTGAGCGCAGGGAGCGCGTCGGGTGTTTCTTGCGGGTGTCCGCACCTTTGTTGCCCGGCGCAGGAGCGTCGGATGCTGCAGCCGCGGTGATGATAATGATGCTGCCGTGCGATTTGAGCGCGTTCTCCTTCTCCGGAGCTTTCGCGTGTTTTTCCGGGCTGACATCTTTGGGGTCTGGATCCGGGTTGCGCGTTGCTTTGCGCGCGTTCTGCTGCTGCTGTGCTTGTTGTTGTGGTTGTGATGGAGAGTCATGAGCGGGCAGCTGCGCTCTTGCTCCTGCCTGCTGCTGCTTGCCGCTGCCCGGGCGCGTGTTTTCGGCGGAGGGGTCGGTCTGGGCGCCCAGCTGGGACTCAAGAGAGCCCACCAGATCGCTCACGGCTTTCTCGTCCACCTCGGAGAAGAGCATGTCTTCCAGAGGGTCGGAGGCGCCCGCCATGTTCGCTCTCTCTCTCTCTCTCTCTCTCTCTCTCCCTGTGTGTGTATGTGTGTATGTGTGTGTGTGTGTGTGTGTGTGTGTGATGGGCTGTCTGCTGGTGCGCGTCCACGAGCGCGAGTGCGCAGTCGTGTTACTATGGCATTGTGGGAATGGGCGTGACGTCAGAGGGCCAAAACCAAACAGTTGTTCCCCGTTACAACTCAGTCGAGGATCGCCTACTACAGTAGAGTGAGTTTTTTTGGACTCTAGATAGATAGATAGATAGATAGATAGATAGATAGATAGATAGACAGATAATGCTAGGGTATCAATCAAAATGTTTGTAAAAAATATAAAGTAATAAAATAAAAATAAACAAAACAATACAAAAAATAAAACAATAATAATACAAACGATAAAAATAATCACATTTTGTTTAAATGAGTAAACATGTTATTATAAAAATGCAAATAGCTTAAATAAATAATCACTTATTTACTAATGGGCGGCACGGTGGCGCAGTGGGTAGCACAATCGTCTCACAGCAAGAAGGTCGCTGGTTCGAGCCTCGGCTGGGTCAGTTGGCATTTCTGTCTGGAGTTTGCATGTTCTCCACGTGTTGGTGTGGGTTTCCTCTGGTTTCCCCCACAGTCCAAACACATGCGCTATAGGGGAATTGATGAACTAATTGGCCGTAGTGTGTGTGTGTGTGTGTGTGTGTGTGTGTGTGTGTGTGTGTGTGTGTGAGAGAGAATGAGTGTGTATGGGTGTTTCCCAGTACTAGGTTGCAGCTGGAAGGCCATCCGCTGAATGAATATTACATTCTTATTCTATTAAAATAAGAAAATAGCAGAACTATGTAGATGCATATATAATTTTAGGACTGGAGGATGTGGAAGCCCCTCTTATAGCCTAGATAGTGCTCTGATGTGTTTGTTCTGCGTTCATGATGCAATAATCCCTCAGTAACTCCTCTCCAAACAATAACTGAGAGATGATTGTGAATTAACTTATTGAACTATACTACTACAGTTTCACAGACACTGTTAAATAAATACATGCAACAGCTGCTGATGTGGTGGACATTTATGTTAGTTTCGACTATTATATTAAAGTAAAATGCAGCATTACAGTAAAACAGCTAACTTTCAACGAAGCATGTAGGCTACATTAAGATGCGCATTTGCTTTAGAGTTTATAACGATCTACTAACAGCCATTTATCATCATGTTTATCCTTTATTTACTTCCCACGGGGTTAATCGCGTTTTACCTCTTACATAATTCCCAAAATAACGGGAGTCAAAGCAAATTCCCGCGAGCTCTCGCGATACCAGCGTGAGGCGTTAGATGGGATAGAGCTGCGACCGGAAGTTAATGAGAATTATTTATATTATTTATTAAAATACACATTAATTGCATTTTAATAACGTCTACCCCTACCCCAAGATTAAACCAACCATCATAGTAATGTAAAAACAGTAATTATGCTCAGTATTATTCATGTCGTTTATTAAATTACCCATTCACTTGTATTTTATTAACGTCTACCCCTACCCCAAGCCTCACAGTAATGTAAAAATATTAATTATTGTTGTACAGTGTCACAAAAATTATGCTATATTAACATAAGTATCCGCAGCTGTATCCCTTATAGACTTTATCCGAGGGGATGTGTAAAGCCTAGATGGGATACAGCTGCGGATACTTATAGCATCATTTTTGTGACACTGTACAACAATAATTAATATTTTACATTACTTTGAAGGGTAGATTTAGGGTTTATATAGAGGTAAACGTTAATAAAATACAATTTAATAGGTAATTTAATAAATAATATGAATAATACTCGGTATAATTACTGTTTTTACATTACCGTGATGATTGGGATTGGAGTAGAGGTAGATGTTAATAAAATACAATGAATGGGTAATTTAATCAATAATAGCCTATAAATTATTATCCTTAACTTCCGGTCGCAACTGTATCCCTATTAGACTTTACCCGAGGAAGGGGGAGGCGCGTTACCCAGCATGCACCACGATTCAGTGCGGAGGAAAATGAACTCGGCCATGTCGTGCTAAACACAGGCTGAAAGAAAACATCAAATCAGATCATCAAAATCGATCTTTAGTCGGGAGAAACCGAGCACAAAGAAGGCCAGAGGAGTCGAATATTCGCGCGGGAGTGAAATAAAGCGGGAAAATGAGCGGAGGGACGCCTTATATCGGCAGCAAGATCAGCCTGATCTCAAAGGCCGAGATCCGATATGAGGGAGTTTTATACACCATCGACACTGAGAACAGCACTGTAGCTCTAGCTAAAGGTACACACACTCACACTCAACACACACACACACACACACATTCAGTCTATAGAGAGCGAATATACGAGTCAACACAAAGAACTATGATGTATCCTCGGCTAACTGTAAACACAATACACACTCTATATATACACACAAATCAGGTATGGTCAAATATTGATACACACTATTTAGTACACATTTACACGAGACCTGGGGGAGGAAGTTGGTTTTATGTTCGTACATTCGTTTATTTTAATAGTCCCTGTATTGTTTACTATGCTAATTTGAATATTCGGTATGACTTCAAAACAACATCAGCACTATTTAATGGACTGTGAACAATGGTCACTTTGATGGTCATTGGCTGATAATATGATTTCTCTGTTCAGAATGTGCAAATAATACTCTTCTGAAATTATATTAATAAGGAGAAAGTCTGAATGCGCAATTATAAAACCATCTTTAACTCAATTAGGATCTGGAGGAAGGTCACGTTATATCATTATTTCTGTACAGAATTTTTCACAGTGTCATGCAGAATAATTTTAGTAGTATAGTAACGTAGCTGTAACATAATTATAAATAAAAAACAATAATTGTTCAACTTTTATTTCACGTTTACAATGCGTACACATACACACTCACACTCAACAATACACACAACAGAGAGCGAATATACACAAAGAACTATGATGTATCCTCGGCTATCTGTAAACGCAGTACACACTCTGTATATATACACAAATCAGGTATGAGTGAGTTAAATATCCAGACATGACTAAAACTAAATCAAATTGTAATACACAATATTTAGTAGGCATTTACACGTGAAGGAAGACAGTGAGTGTTATATCACGGGCGGACATTTTATTTTTGTGCAGAAGTTTGTACAAAATCATGCGGAATGATTGTGGGAGTATAATAACATGCCTGTAATATAATTATAAATAAAAATATAATGTTAAACTTTTATTAAGGTTTTCAATGCATACGTACACACTCAACACACAAATACATACACAAACACACTCAGTCTACATATACACAAACAGAGAATTGAGGTAAAATTATTTTTATACTTGCACATTCAGACTTTCTCCTTAATAATATAATTTCAGAAACGTATTATTTGCAAATTCTAAATAGAGAAATCATATTAGCAGTCAGTGTCTATCAAAGTACACTATTGTTCAGTCAATTAAATAGTGCTGATGTTGTTTTGAAGTTATACTTGCATGCGATTTCGGACCGAATATTCAAAGTAGCGTGGTAAACTATATAGGGAGCGTGGTAAACTATATAGGGAGCGTGGTAAACAATATATTGAGCGTGTCACAAGTTGTCACTGTTCAAAAATATGCAAATATAAAACCAACTTTACCTCAATGCTGGGCTAAAAAAAATCTGCGGGACACAGACTCAGTGTGGGCCTAATTATAACTAATTAATCTTGTTATTGTGAGTTTATAACATTCTCCTTTCTCTCGCAGTGAAGTCTTTTGGCACTGAGGATCGTCCCACAGACAGACCTATCCCGCCTCGAGATGATGTCTTTGAGTACATCATATTTAGAGGAAGTGACATCAAGGACTTGACTGTGTGCGAGCCGCCCAAACCCACCTGCAACCTTCCTCAGGACCCTGCAATCGTGCAGGTGAGCGCAACACATTCATGTTTGTCTGCACAACATAATGTAAATACTGACCTGTGGTTGGGCTCATGACAGGATCTGATTTTCTTGTTGCGAATAATTATAATTGATAGATGTATCGATAGAATTATAATACAATAATTGCTAGTTTTATCATGGAATTATCATGATATTGACCTAAACTGCAGCTTTAACAGGTATAATAACAAAAAAATACACCGTGTATTGCTTTATTGTATATGCATGTTCAGAGTAAATAAAAGTTTCATCCAAATTAAATTGCACAATGATTATAAAGTACAATAGGTAACACTTTACGATAGTCTCATTAGTAAACATTAGTTAATGCATTAAATTAAACAATGAGAAAAAGACAGATTCATTAGTTACTATGTTAATATTAGTTTACAAATACAGCTGCATTTTATTAGTTATTAACTCCATTTAATAACACAATCAACTTAGTGTACTTTGATTGTTTATGACTTTAACATGATATTAGGCATTAGCTAAAACATTAAATCAGCTAAGATTAATAAAGGCTTTAGAAGATTTCATCATGAGTTTATTTAAATTAACTAATGTTAACAATTGTAGTCCTATTCCAGTGTTTTTAATCAGTATTTCAGCATGTAGTCGGTCAGATTAACGTGAAAATGTTCATGCTTGAACTCTTAAGCTAATAAGCCCATTAAGTCTCCAAGCATTTGACATTGTTTTGAACACCACTGCAAATACAGTGTGAATTAGGGCTAAACCATTAATCAAAATGTAAATAAAATCGAGATTTGAAATGTTGTGATTTAGCTCATTGCAACGGCTGCGATATAAATATATAAACATAGCTCTTAGTATACTGACAGGTGCTTCGCTCGCCGTGTCTGACAGCGCAGTTTTATCAGTGGATTCACAGCGGATCTGATAATTGAGTAATGAAGCAAGCCTGATTCCCGTTGATTGACGGAGCTCCATGTTTTACTACATGCAAACAGAGAGAACATGAGACTTGCATAAAGGGAAAAAAAGACACACTACAAGTTACTCATAATATTTGTTGTGATATTTCAAAGACCAGCACTCTTGGATTAACATCTGCGCTTTTACTTCATTTCAATTGAATGCAGACAACATGATCATTCAGAAGCCAGACAGGTTATAGTAGCAATAATTAATAATAAAACCAATAGTGTGTCAAGCTAATAAGAAAGCTAAATGTAGGCAATAGTTGATTGGTGGATGTTAGTCATCTAAGTATGAAAAGTCTTATTAGACAATAATAAGACTTTTCATACTTAGATGACTAACATTACCATCCATTGTCTATGCAGAGACATACACATACTGCATTTACAATATTGACAATACACTTGTACAGTAGCATATATATATATATATATATA
>CAIGQW010052180.1:0-18887 GCA_903798125.1 Danio choprae | reverse complement strand
AAAAAAACGTTTCAATTGAAACAACACTAAATTCATATACTATGCTGTTGAGTGTGTAACTGCATAGTGTATAGCAATGGTCTTAAACTTAATTCCTGGAGGGCTGCAGCTCTGCACAGTTTAGCTCCAACCAGCTCTAACTCACACCTGCTTAATAGTCTCTAGTAGTCTTGAACACCTTGATTAGTTGGATCAGGTGTGTTTAACTAGAGTTAGAGCAAAACTGTGCAGTGGCCCTCCAGGAATCGAGTTTGAGACCTGTGGTGTATAGTGTGCCATTTGAGATGCAGTGATTATTTTCTTCTTATTATATATATATATATATTTTTTTGCCAATTATCAAATTAAATGGAAAATAAAATCCTTTTAGGAAAAACTCTAAAGGTAAAACCATCTTTTTTCATGCTCTGGTCAATTTTTTGTTATTTTGCTATAAACTATTACTAAACTAAACACCCAGAATGCACATTTAAGTGTAACTATATCTATTTGCATATGCAGATCTGTAATTTTAAAAAGCCATTTTAGTATTATTCCCTCTAAGAAATCAGTAAGCATTAAATTATGATCGTTTGCTTTTTTCCTGTATTATTATTATTATATTATTATTAATATTATATTAAAATTTGCTCATGTCTTTCACCTAATTTGTTATATTTTATTGTAGATCAAATTGTATTATGTTATTATGTTCTGATTAATGGTGTGATTTTTACATACTTTGAAAACATCCACAGAAAGGATTTTGAACCATGGTTTAGTCAAGAGTCGGGTTTCTGTTTTGGAAATGTTTGCATGAAATTAAGAGACGTCTTATTTGCATATTTAAACATGACATTTCAGAAATCCTGCACAAAAATAATTTTCTGTTGGTTTATACACATGTGGCGTCTTAATTCAATATTGTTTATTGTTTGCCCTTGTAAAAAATGTTTGCATGGAAGTAGCCTTTGGTACTGACAAGTCTTAATAAATTAGCTGATATTTAATGATGTTTGGTCTGACAGGCATCTACGCACACACATTATTTAAATTGCACTAACATGTTTCATATTAATTGCTCAACATGATATATTTAAGGAAGCAGAATAAACTAAGTGAATGAACCCTTCTTGAGTTCTGCCCTAACGTTATCATAACCGTTGCCATCTTCTACATTAGCAGACCATGCTCTTTTTGCAAATACATTTGGTTCTTCACTGTAAAGGATACACACAATCTTTTTAAACATATTTAAATCTTAAGAAAGGCAGCTCGTCCAATTGAACAACATTTGAGCAAGCAGGTGGATCTTCTAGAAGGGTTGATTGCACGTTTGCTTGCTCATGAAGCTTCATATAAGGGGTTTTTCTCCCAGTGTGACGTGCTAAAGGCCACACTTAAAGTTGTGCACTTCCTCCCCTCACAGGAAGCAGCTCAGGTCCTGCGTTCAGTAGCGAGGCGAGCACTACTGCCCCTCTTTCCCCTCACTCTCGCTCGCTGAGTGCTCACAAACCCAAAGGTAACCGGAAAAACCCGACGCTAGCGTGTGGAGAATGGCTTTAGTGTTGGTCTTTTGGCTCGTGGTTATGCTGGAGTACAGCATGTGTCTTTGCCGTGTGCTAGCTTGATTCTCTGGTCTGTCAATTAGTGACTTGTTTAACACTAAATCAAAACAGCATATGCTGGTCTGTGTTGTGCACAATTCATCAACACATTTTTCTAAATATTGTTTCTGTTTTTTAATAAATGGCAAGACCCATCTCTATGAAACTGCTTATTTCATGTAAATAAAAATGTTATGATATCTACAATGAAGAAAGTCATGTTTTCTGCATAGGGAAGTTCTTGCCGTTTACAGAAAAATTGGGTGAAATGTAGTGAAAGGTGTGCTGATGAATTGTGGACAATAATGGAATCTTTCAAGACAACATGAAGAAACCAAATTAATAAATACTGTTCTTCATACATAATGATTTTTATGATTAAAATACCATCTCTTTAAACACCTTATGGTTGATGTAAGCAATACATCGAATACTGTATTTCTACAAACAAATAAAATAACTTGATAGCCCACTTTTCACAATCCGGACAAATCTGAATAATTTCTGTGGTGCGTCATATTACAAAAGTCAAATGCAATGCAAAAGAGGCTTATTTCATGTTGTCTCAATTGATGTTTTGAGTGTTAAATGATACCGAGTTGCACTGATGTTTTGTCATCTAACTCTTGTCCACATGGTTGATTTGATGAGTTCTGTATTCTTACTTTTCAGGTCGTTCCAGCCCATCTCTGGAGCCCTCAAGGAAGACCCCGACCCTGGAGCATGCAGTCCAGACGGCCCCGGTCGCTCCACCTGCGACTGCCAGCAGTGCAGTGAGCCAGAAGAACCCTGCAGCCACCCGACCCATCCTCCTCACCCAGAAATCTGCTGAAATCCACGAGCTAAAAGGTGACAAGCACAGCATTTCAGAGCTGGAATATGAATACTTGATTAATAATTAATGTTAAGGTGTTAATCAGTCTTTGCAAAAAAGCTTGTCTGTTTGGATTATGGCTTGCGCGTCTATTAATGACATTTTACACATATTAAATATATATTACACATCTATTAAATGTAAATTTACTCTCCCTCAAGAGTTTCTTACTTCGTTTGAACACAAAACAAGATATTTTCAAGAAAGCTGGAAACCATTGACAGCAGTAGTAGGAAAATTAAATACTATGGAAGTCAATGGTTACAGGTTTCCAGCTTTCTTCAACATGTCTTCTTTTGTGTTCAACAGAAGAAAGAAACTCTTAAAGCTTTGAAACAAGTACAGGGTGAGTAAATGACAAAATTTTAAGTTTTGGGTAAACTGTTCATTTAAAGGAGACCTATTATGCAAAAAATCTATTTTATATGGGGTTTAAAGACAGTTGTGTGTCAGCAGTGTGTAAATATAAGCAGCCTCTAATGGTAAAAGTGTATTAATTATATTTGTTATAATCAGACTTGATATAAACAGTTTGCAGAAACACTTTGATTGACATTCTCCCTTTGTACGTGTCATCAGAGGGGGAAAGCCCCGCCCACTAGTGACCATCTCTCCCTCATTAGCATAGGACATTAGTCTTGTTTTTGAATATGCCACTATTCTGACACACAGGCATTTGTAGCTCCGCCCTCTTTTCAAAATAGCACAATCTCATTTGAATTTAAAGCGACAGTCACCAAAACGGCACAAATAGGTTCAAAGTCTAAAAGGGTCAGTTTTAGAGAGTTATAAAACATTATCTGTGTGGTATTTTGAGCTGAAATGTCACATACACACTCGTCAGACAACAGAGACTTATTTCACATCTTGTAAAAAGGGGCATAATAGGTCCCCTTTAATACTTAATTGTGATTATATGTTGTTCATCTGCAGCATTGGAAGTTCAGAAGGTTCCTCGGCCAGAATCGGATTCAAACAGGCCTGATAACAAAGACCCAAACAAACGGCACTCTGGCGGTGAGTCGCTTGCACATTTTGCCATGCACTATTACATTCAGTGTCAACAAATTATATGAAGTGAATCCATTTGTAAATGAAAGAAATAATTGCCGTTTTGAAAATAGACATGATCAGGTTACACATACGAGATGTAGAATCGGTCACTCGGAGCTTATATTTATTCAAAGGGGAAGAAAAACCTATTTGTGACTTGTTGAATATTTTAATGATGAAATATATTTTAATAGAATGTGTATGATGATATTAGATATTAGTAAATGATATTTGAGAGTTTTCATTTGGGAAATGTTTAAAATGGTGTCTTCTGGAGGAGTTTTGCAATATTTATTGTTAATCAGACTAAAAGATTGTATATGACTCTTTTCGGTGTTGTTGTTGTTCGTACAATGAATGTTTATTAAGAAACTGTTATGATATGCATGTTATATATTGTATATTTATTATAGGGTTTTCCATGAATATAGCCAATGCTGCTGATATGGCATTAAAACAAATAAATAAATTACATTGGGTGTCATAGGTGATTAAACAGTTGTTTGTTTTTTCTAGGAGGTGGTGCTCCTCCAATGAGAAGGGGGCGGGGCAGCGGTGGTGGAGGTGGTGGTCAGCGTGGGCGGGGCAGGTTTAATGGCCGTAGAGATGGACCAATGAAATTTGAGAAGGATTTTGATTTTGAAAGTGCCAACGCCCAGTTCAACAAAGAAGAGATTGACCGCGAGTTCCAAAGCAAACTGAAGATTAAAGGTACTACGTGCAGCATCGCACATTTGGGAAATAACAAAAAATATCTGTGCACTGTCGCCACCTTTTATTAATGTGTTTTTACAATTGGTCAGCCTAGATAATTTATTGTTTCCAGCTTGTTTGTGTTTTGGATTTAGTCCAGAACTTTTATGGTTTACATACTCGCATCGGGCATTTTAATACCAGGCATGTAACCTTAATGTCACGTTTCGCTGCAGATGAGAAATCAGAGAAGACTCTGAATGGAGAGGAGAAGACGGATTCAGGTGTGGAGACCCAAAACAGTGAAGGAAACGCTGATGAAGAGGATCCACTGGGACCCAACTGTTATTATGACAAATCAAAGTCGTTCTTCGACAACATCTCCTGTGACGACACCAGGTCAGATCTCTGCTAACTAATGATTTAATATTTCCATAGTACACTGATTTCCCCTTTTGATTGGATTGAATTACAATTCGCAAAGCTCTTGATTTGCTATGTATATATTTGGAAACAGTTCAAGTGCATATCAGCTCTTTAAGAAATAATTCTGTTTGTGAAATTATGAAATAATGATGTAATTTGTAGTGCTAAATAAGACAAACCTGTCTTGCATTTTGTTCTTCAAGTCAAATGAATGCAATTGCTTTTTCTTCTGAAAGACATGTGCACATTTTTTAAAAATGTATTAATTATAAGGGTGCTTTATAGACAATAAAAGTATATTATTGTGTATGATATGTCTAAGTTTTTAATGGTTTTTGTTTTTATGCATTAGCGCAGAATCATTGTGACGCTTTGAGAAAAACATTATTTTCCTCAGCTCTGCTTTCTACTCGTTTGTTGTTGAGAGTTAAACCTTTATACATTGGTGACGTGGTGATTTGTTAAGTTGAATGAATCATCTAATAGGTATTCTCTCTGTCTTTTCTAGAAAGGAGAAAGCAGCAGGTGCTTTTGGAAGGTGCGGTCCTTTTGTACATAACTGTTTCAACATGCAAACATGTTCATGGTTCATACTAATCACAATTCAGATTGTAGAAACTCGGATGGATTATTTCTTCAGCTAGATTATGAGGAATAACTAGTAAATACACAAATCATTAAAGTTAATGGATCATTTTTATTTTCAAACCCTAATAAATGATAAACCAATTGTCAAACCAAATGCATCACTGTGTTAATTTAACAGTCTTCAACACATTGTATTGCTCATTAATAATTAATAATTAAATACTGTCTGTTGGAAATTTGTCTGTGACATTTTATAAAGCTGACAATTTGAATCAAAAGCAAATCTTAAACAGTTTTACATTTTTATCTTGTGTATTATTTATTGCTGTTATGTCTTTTTATTGTTCTATATTTTTTATTATTATAGAAAAGTGATATTTATAAAGTAAAAGTCAATTAGATCTGGTTTAGCCATGAAATAGCCAGAGAAGCTGATATGGCAAAATCCTCATCAGATACTCTAAGATTACAGTTGTGTAAACCTTCTGCAGATTAGAAAGAGTGTGTTAATTGTGGATTTTAGCGTTTAAATCTTGGACAGAAGCAGCAAACATTATTTTCAGCATGGCAAATGACACTGTATTAAATTGCATTATGATTTTTTTGTGTGTGTCAGGGAACGGAGGCAGACCTGGGCGGAGGAGAGGAGGATGAATGCGGAAACGTTTGGTATTCCGCTGCGTCACAATCGTGGCCGTGGTGGTTTCCGTGGCCGAGGTGGTGGGATGGGTTATCGTGGTGGTCGCGGGCGCGCAGCCAGCAGGGGCTCCTTTATGCCCTCCCGTGGGGGTGGAGCTGGATTTGGGGGCGGAGCCGGATTCAGGGGCGGATTCAGAGGTGGCAGAGGAGGCAGAGAGTTCTCTGACTTTGAGTACAGGGTTAGTACTTCCTCTCTTACTGCAGGAATGGACCAATAATTAATACTGGAAACACGATGTGAAATTGGTAGTTAAATATATTATGTTTAATCATTTGTTGGGTAATTTAATAAAGCTTAAAAAATGTATTGTGTTAAAATAAATTTGAGAACTAATACCACAAAATATATATAAATAATTTTTTATTATATATTCTGAATTTTATTTTAAAAAGGTACACAAACTGAATTAAATCTACATAGGAACTATTTATCTAGATTATACATTTTTATTTTGATACCAACAATTGCAAATGAGGATTTAATTTATAAAAATGTTTACTAATTTATTAATTTTCATAAATATTTTTTCACTGTGCATTAAAACATTCATTTGCAAAAAAACATGATTTATGTAAACCGATTTCAAAAATATACATAATGAATATACAAATATTTGTACAAATATACAGACATAACAAATTTCAAAGATACATAACCTTTACTAAAATGGAATATAGATATATCACAAAGGCATAAAATAACTACAGCTAAAATGAAAATAACACTGGTGTTGTTGAATACATTAGTCTCAGCCAATAAGAGTTTGACATTTTGTCTTATGTGTTATTAAAATACTAAGCTTTTTCCCTCAACAAGCTTTTTTTACACTAATAAAATAAGTTTTTGTTTAAATACATCTCAGAAATAATGCCTTATATACGATACCTTATATACAGTCAAGTCCAAAATTATTCATACCCCTGGCAAATTCTGAATTAAAGTTACGTTTATTCAACCAGCGGGTTTTGTTTTGACTGGAAATGACACAGGCTTCTCCCAAAATATAATAATACAGTGACTACGTTTACATGGACATCAGTAATTGAATTATTTGGCTTAATCTGAATAAGACAATAATATGATGAAGGTGTTTACATGAGTTGCTTTTTGAATGTTCCTTTCATGATCCTGTCTTATATGTTATAGTGTATAAATCGATTAACGTCATTGCGTCACATCACCATCCACGTTTCCTTCTGAGTTTCATCTAATTTCAGGCGTTTCATTTTTCATTTGTCAGCTTTAACTGCAGTTTGGCACTTTCATTCAGGAACATTTCATGCATGCCCCCCGTGACAAACGAGATATTAGATATTGCGATAAGAGAACTGCTGGAAGGGTGTTGTTTTAATGGAGTTTGATACGGCACGCCATATGGGGAAAAAACCCTCCTGCATTTCGCGATGCAGGTGTCTGTGGTCCTTTACTGACTCAGTAGGTGCAGAGAATAGTGTCAAACAGCCATGTGTGTGGAATACCCAGTCGTAAAATGTGGCGAAAATCCTACGTGACGGTAATAGTTTGGTTGCGGTGTTTACATGTCAGTACTGCACTTCAGTAATGCCACACAAAATGGGCATACTCCACATCTTAATCTGATTTCTGTTTAGCTCTATTATGACCTCAATCGGATTAAATTAATCAAAAATGGCTGTTTACATGGTAGACTCTTAATCAGAGTATTGTCTTAATCCTATTAAAATTGGATTATTGGTGTTTATGTAAACGTACTCATTGTATAAGAGGCATCATTGTGAGGAAAAAATATTTCTCAGCTTTTATTTACATGTGAACCAGAATTTGTCAGGGGTAATGACCGTATATTTCAGGCTTGACTCTATATATACCTAGTGATTTTCTAATACGTGTTTTTCTTTCATCCGTTTGTTTCAGAAGGAGAACAAAGTGGCTGCGTAGTCCAACCCGAAGGCCAGATCATCCGAACAGCCAAGAATCTCCGCTCATCACCGTCTAGATTAACGCTTTGGTTTTGACTCCTGACTAACAGGGACAGCCTCTCTCTGTTGAACACCAGCGCAGGTCCCTTCAGCTGGACACGCAGCTTTCAGTTTATTTCCTCCTTCCCTCCTTTTTTTAGAAAAAGAAAAAAACCCATTTGATGTTTTTTGGACACGTTTGCTCTGCGTTTGATACGTTCTGAGGGGAGAATTTGTGTACAAAATGCCGCAACTTCAGTGGAACGACGACGATGATGATGATGATGATGATTTTCTGGTATTTTTTGCATCAACCTTTAGTTTCTTTCGTAATAACCAGAGGATGGTATTTGATATTCTGTTAGGTGTACAGAAACCCAGCTGAAACTGTGAGCGCTCCTCAGTCAAATAGCTTATGTTTGTTTGTTTTTATTTTCATTTTTGTTGGATCTGTTATACCTATTGAAGCAGCAGAACGCAGTCTGGAAGGGTTAGAGTTGTCAGAGCTAAGCGAAATGAAATAAACTTGAACTCAGACAGTCCGATAGATTCACATCCAAGCCGGTTTCGTTCTCATCCGTCTGTTAAACGTAGATGCTTTTGATTCATGCTAAGTAGAACTAGATTTTTTATTATTATTATTATAATATTTACAGATAAACATCTTCTGTTTGGTGCATTTTTCCCTGTAGACTTTAAACAGCTTCATCGTTTAGCTATAGGTCAGTTCACAAAAAGAAAACACATCCTGGTTTTT
Source organism: Danio choprae (assembly GCA_903798125.1). Taxonomy (NCBI): domain Eukaryota; kingdom Metazoa; phylum Chordata; class Actinopteri; order Cypriniformes; family Danionidae; genus Danio; species Danio choprae. The sequence continues at coordinate 10,273 of CAIGQW010052180.1, read as the reverse complement.
GATTGAATGTATGGATGAATTCAATGTTTGGGTCCTCTCTCTGCAGGATTAGACTGCTGTTCTGTCTTTAAAATGTATTTTGATATTCCAGTGCCAGTTATTCTTGCCTTTTGATGTCTATTATGTCAATTTCCAAGAGGGCTTTTTTTGATATAATAACCTCAACGCTATGAGCCCATCACTGTTTAACGTCACGATCTTCTGGAAAGATCCTGAACCCTTTAAGAATCCGATTGGATGTGTTGAAATTGTGTTCATGTGCACTTTAAAGACGAACGCCGCGAGTCTCACATGATGATGCGTAAGCAAATCTGACGTCATTTCATAAAGCCAGATGAATCTCATACTGCGGACGGATGTTTTAAGGCCAATACTTGCTCATTTACAGTATTTCAGCATACAGTCATAGTGATAAAATGCATCGTTTAGCTGGATAAGCGTCACATTTTCAAGCAGATTTGACTCGATTAAGAAGAAGAAGATCCTGGTTTGTGAATAGTTCTGTTATCTGTTTGATACACTCGTGTGTGTAAATGTGTTATTCCAGGTACCAGCCGTCTATTGCTCTGTTTGTTTACCCAGCGGCCCCGTCTCTTCCCCATTGAATGTCACTGAAGCACTAGTTCCTGCACTGTTAAATGGGAGTCAATTATTTCTTTTGCTGTGCTTCGTATTTTTACTTTGTGTTCCAGACATCCAAAGACTGAATTGAGGATAACTTTAGGAAAGCACTCTCTCTCTCTCTCTCTCTCTCTATCGGATGGCTCTGTGTTATTATGCCGTCTTGTCTGTCCCATAGTTTACTTGTATTCGCTCCCTTTAAAGCACTACGATTTGCAGAGATGTCCCGCAGGCAGCTAGAGGAACGCAGTCTGACCGATCACTCCGAGGATGATGGGAAGCGAATCTGAGCAGGGGGCAGATTGTGGTGCTGAATTTGGACTGGAGATGTGAATGAATCCAGTCTGGCGTTGTGTGAGATGTGAAAGTGGACAGAAGTGCAGGACGTGTGTCATGTATTAAGGGGCTTGATGTGATTTGTGTGCTCAGACTAACTCTGGAGGAGTTCGGTTGGCGGGTTTGTTTCGTTTCTTTATTCTTCTGATTTAAAGCAGTTGTACATGGTGTGCTCTTAGAGGGCTTCAAACGGGGGCAAACGGAGGTTTTTATTCAACAAGAGAAATAAATAGTTGTTCAGTAGACCGTGTCTGTCGTTTATTGATGACATTTACATTTTAAGAATTGTTATTATTAATAATAATGCATCCAAAACCTGCTTAGCATCTTCTGGACTAGAAATATTTAAATACGTTTATGATGTCAGCATTATTTTATTATGATGTTATTGTAAATACTTAAAAAAAAGATTCATTTAAATTTCTAATATCCATACACAGAACAAAACAAATCACTAGAATGATTAAGAATTAAGTTTTTCTATGTTATTTTTTCAGTTTTATTATATCGTGTGTGTGTTTTTTTGTATTTATATTAAGTAAATGTATCATCTATTGATGATATTTTATGTATTTTATAGGAAGCAACATAAGAATTACCAATATTCCCTTTTGAAATGTAATTTGTTTTTAACTCGTAGTTAATGAAGCCCAATTTTGTCATTTCTAACACATCTAATATCAGAAATGTTTTCAAACAGAGTCAAATAATTTTACTTGTATAAATGTTAAAATTCAGATTACAGAAAATGATTGAAATGGTTTGTCAATGGGTGTACAGAAGGGTGAGAAAAGGCTGAATATATTATTAATATACTTATATTATTAATATAACTTAATAGATCATTTTAGTTTTTTTGACAAGAACAATGTGCTCCACTGAAGCCCAGGTCTAAAATAATAAACAACACAAACTCTAAACATTTAAGAGGTTATAGTTAAATCTTTTTAGGTGTATTTGCAAAATATGCCCTTAATAAACTAGCATTTCAGCTTTCACTTGACATCATTGACTTCATTTTATTTATTTACTCAGACATTACAGTACAATATTTATTTATAAAGCACATTTAAATAAAACAACCAAAGTCGACTTAAAATATTTAAGTAAATGTTGGGGGGGTCAAAATTAGATGTAGAAATAAATGTAAAAATACGGTTTATTGTTAATGTTAACTCGTATTGTTACTATTAAATGCACATTTGATATATATTCATTCATTCATTTTCATTTCAGCTTAGTCCCTTTATTAATCTGGGGTCACCACAGCGGAATGAACCGCCAACTTATCCAGCATATGTTTTACACAGCGGATGCCCTTCCAGCTGCAACCCATCACTGGGAAACATCCACCCACACTCAATCACACACATACACTACGGACAATTTAGCTTACTCAATTCACCTATACCGCATGTCTTTGGACTTGTGGGGGAAACCGGAGCACCCGGAGGAAACCCACGCCAACACAGGGAGAACATGCAAACTCCACACAGAAACGCCAACTGACCCAGCCGAGGCTCGAACCAGCGACCTTCTTGCTGTGAGGCGATCGTGCTACCCACTGCGCCACCGTGAGGCCCATTTGATATATAATTCGTAGAATTTTTGTGGTAAATCAAGAAAATATATTTTATTTTGGAAATGAAATGACAAAAGTCACTCATGTGAAAGATTTATTTATGTTTGTGTTTAAATATGACCTTGACTAAGACATTACTGTAGTTTAAAAATGTGCAATAACCTGATTAAATTATCTTTTTTTCTAAATGATCGTTTTAAACTAAAATATAAAATAAATTTGATAGTTTTAAAAGAAATGTGATAGATAGATCCTAGATAGATAGATAAATAAATGCATATGTGTGTGTGTGTACATGTTTTTGTTACATGTCAGGACACAAATCTGTATAATGACATAGGTATGACACAGGTATTACAGTAAGGAGGTGAAATATGAGGACATTGCTGACGTCCTCATTTCTCCAGAAGCTTATGAATGACAGAATGAGTTTATTCAGAGAGTAAAGCTGTACACAGTCTCCTGTGATGGGTTGGTTTAGGGGTAGGGTGGGGTTAGGCCAATACAATGTACGGTTTGGACAGTATAAAATGAATGGAAACCTATGTAATGTACCCACTTTTCACAAAAACAAACGTGTGTGTGTGTGTGTGTGTGGTTTGGTCACGTAACATCTTAAGGAATAGAAAGATAATACATTTAAATTCAATTCTAACAGGTTATTGCAAAAAACAAAAGTACAAACTACAAGATTTTTATGTTTTATGTTTCTCTTGATCTTTCCTTTTATTACAATTTTATTTAATATTTGTTCCCAGCATATTAATTTGGGTATTTTTGACTGTGATTTTAAGATTAGTTTAAGATTAGATTAGGTCTATTTTGGACTTTGGTACAGACTAATATGTTGTTTATTAATATAAATAAGCTCATAAATGCATCACAACAATAGTTTAAGCTCATAAATGCATCAGAAGCATCAGAACGTCTTATAAAAACCTTATAAAAGCATCATAAAAGTAGTATTTATAAATGCATCATAAATGCACTCATAAATGCATCATAATGTATATTATCTACTATACTGTATATGCAGAAATATATTATCGTAAAGCATCTTATAGAAAGTATTAATATAAACGAGAGATCTGTGTGGTACAATCATTTATGCTGAACACTGTATATTTAGTATATGTAATAATAGACAAATAAACAATATATACCTTAATAAAACAGATATATTGTATGCTTAATTAAATCCTAAATTAATGAATTGTAAAATAAATATAAAATAAATGGAAAAACAAATATACTGAAGTACTTTTGGTGTTATGTTTGGTCAGTTCCGCAATGACCTGCAGGCGTCAGTAATGAATCGCAGCACCAAAACATCTGAACAGCACCGAAGAAACGAGTCAGAATCAGATGGAGACCGATCATCACACACAAAACGCGGAAAATCGTCAATTTGTTCTTCAGACCTCGGGATTTCTGAACCGGTTGCTCTCCGCACGGGTCTACCGTGAATCATACTAAACCGCGTCGGTGTTTGAATCCCGAGTTTGCGAAATGTCTGTTGTTTTTGTTCCCAAAAGGCAACGCGGAAAAGCGCAAATCAACCAGGAGACAATTCAGAGAGTGAGTGAACATTTAACGTTTGTTAATTCGGTCACGGACACACAATCCGGTAACGGACACACTTGTTTTAACCGAACTTTTCAGGACACGCGAAACCAAACTAATGTTAGTCACGTCAAACAGAGCTCTGCGCACGTAATGTGTGTGTGTGTGTGTGTGTGTGTGTGTGTGTGTGAGTGAGAGAGAAAGAGAGAGAGAGAGAGAGACATGTTTTCGGTAACTTACCGTGAGCAGATTGATATGTGAATGTTTCTGGTCCGTTCACCGGAGCTGCTACCTTTAGTTCGGCGGCGGTTTGAGCGAGTGCGTTAGGATTGTCCGTTAAGATTTGAATTTAGAATTCGCGCCACTTGTGCTTGCTGCTGTGTGAACGCGAGAAATCCAGACCCGCGCCGCTTTAATAAATAAATAAACGTTGCATATTTAACTTCAATACTTAAAATAACAAATTCCCAACGTTTACAAAAGCAGTGCATATAATTTATCAATGTTCTAATCAACTTAAAAAAAAACTGTATTTATAATTGTATCACTTTAATCAATTAAAAGAGTTGAGGCATGAATTTTCGCAATATAAATCAGCATTTAATATATCATTTATGGATTTAAGATATAAGATATACTCAATATTTAGCATACACCAATATGCTATTACGCCACATATCGTTGTTACTCATATTATTACACAAATTACATGACAAAAATAAAACAAGGTCAAAGTTAATAAGTAATACCTTAATATGTGAGTTATTATGAAAAACTATAGTTGGAAAGACTTAAAATCCAGGTAAATGTCGAGAAACATCACAATTACAAATAAAAAAAGAAGAAAATAAACTAATAAACATTATAAATTAAATACAAAACGAGAGAAGGGAGCAAATAAATACAATTTAAACAATGTTTCTGACTTAAAAATGGTCAAATAAATATAGGTTTTCCTCGAATAACATCTGAACGTGTTTTCTAACCTGTTGTGGTTGTTTTGCAGCTGCTGGATGAGAACGATCAGCTGGTGAGATGCATCTCCGAGTATCAGCAGAAGGGTCGAGCCACCGAATGTGTTCAGTACGTGTTTCATGGGTCTCTTCACATGCTTCAACAAGATGTAAAATAAGTCTCTGATGTCCCGAGAGTGTGTATGTGAAGTTCTCCACCCTTTTAGGCTTTGATCCTAATTGTGGCGTGTTGGTGACTGTAGCTTTAAATGTAAATGATAAGAGGGCGGAGCTACAAATGCCGGTGTGACAGGTGACATTCAAAAACACGAATAACATCATATGCTAATGAGGGAGAGATTGGCACTAGTGGGCGGGGCTTTCCCCATCTGATGACACGTACAGAGGGAGAATGTCAATCAAAGTGTTTCTGCAGACGGTTTTCATCAAGTCTGATTATAACAAATACAATTAATTCATGTTCACCATTAGAGGCTGGAGATATTCACACACTGCTGACACACAACTGTGTTTAAACCCCTTATAAAAGTGATTTCTGCATAATAGGTCCCCTTTAAATGAAGTGTTTTGACCTTGTTTCTTCAGATACCAGCAGATTCTGCACCGTAATATTGTGTATTTGGGAACCATAGCAGACGCCAGTACAGAGATCCAGCCGGAGGACACACAGACGTCTGCTGACCACTAGAATTTACTCACTGTAAACGTGGTATAATAAATGACCCGTCATGTTGCTCTGCAGCTCATTTATGATCAGATATTAAGATATGAAGCCCCACAATATCCAGTTTCACTAACCCATGGTTTTACTTTTCCATATTTTAAGCACAGGTCAACATAAAAGTAACCACAGATATGTTATGCTGAATGGTAAAGTAACATCACATATATTGGAAATATTTAATTTACTTTGTGTATTCACATTTAACTTGGCGCAGTCGATAAATTCAGACATCTCAACTTAAAACTACGTCCATTTTGTTTTTACACGAAGATTAAATCCCATTTTCTAAGTTCAGATATTATTGCTGCAGGGAAACACTGTTTATATGTACATAATTTGATCATGTTTTTGCTTCGATGCTTTGTATTATACATGTATAAACCACAATAAACATCTGTATATAAGCAAGTTATATAATCTTCTCCACTGGCATGTTTATTTACTTTTCTTTTTGATTCATTCATTCATTCTCCTTCGGCTTAGTCCCTTTATTAATCAGGGGTCACCACAGCGGAATGAACCGCCAACTTATCCAGCATATGAAGATGCCCTTCCAGCTGCAACCCATCACTGGGAAACACTCATTCACACACGTACACTACGGCCAATTTAGCTTACCCGATTTACCTATACCACATGTGTTTGGACTGTGGGGGAAACCAGAGCACCCGGAGGAAACCCACGCCACAGGGAGAACATCCACAGAAACCCCAACTGACCCAGCCCGGACTCAAACCAGATACTTTCTTGCTATGAGGTGACAGTGCTGACCACTGAGCCACCGTGTCGCCCTTTGATACTTTCAGATACAAATAAAATCGTCCATTTAAAAACGGACCATGTTTACATCCATAAGTTAATTGAACGCTTTGTCCTGATTTTTAACTGCAATACAGTAATAATTAAAAACCAAAACTTGACGAGAACGAGGGGAAACGTGAAGCTGCGCGCACACATTTATGACTCAAAGATGAAATGAGAGCAGACGTTCTGTTATATATTTATTTTTTGCATCGCTGGTACACTTGGAAATAATCAGTTGCCAGCTCTAGTGAACGATAAGCAACATAAGCCAAGCAGTCGCCCTCATGTCTTCTGTCAGGGCAACGTCATTTCTTTATTTTTATTTTTAAACTCCTTTTATTTTTTGAAGCCACTAGTAAACCATTTTGACACAGCTGAGAAATGTTGAGCGTTACAGTCCAAGGTCATTGAAGATGTGTTATCTTAAAAAAAAGAAAAGAAAATCCAAAACAGTTTGGGAGGGAAAACACAGACGAAGCAACGAACCTACATTTTGATTGTGCAAAGCACAGAACTATAAAAAGATATATTTATATACAGCAAACGATTCTCTGTAAACATGGTAAGTATGTTAGTTTTCAGAAAACATGGGTCATATCATAAATACAGGCAACATTGGCATCGGCAAACGTCACGAAATGAACATTCTGGGCTTTTAAGATGCAGCCCAAAAACAAGCGCACAGAAACCATCGGAATCTGAGCTCGAAAATAACCCAAAAAAAACACCCCAATCTGACCAGAACCCTTTATTAGTGTTTCTAATGGCGTATTTGGTAACCTCTGTTGGAAAAGAACAAAATAAACTGTGCTTCACATCTCGGGAAAATAATGTTTTACTTAATAATAAGCCTATATTATGCTAACTTATAGAGTACTGGTAAATGTGTACGAAAATACAAAAATAAGATTAATACTGTCAATATTTGTACAAGAAATATATTGAATCTGAAAGCAATAAAAGGGTATTTCTATGGGAAGTGTTAGTGTCGTTCTGAAGAAAGCAGCCAATGGGAAACGGAGCGAATGGAGGGTTTGACCATACAGAAACGGTAGAATTCTCATAAAAGGATTTATTTCTCTTTAATTCTAGATATATCTATAACTACGACTCCCAAACGGCATTTCTCTTCGTTTTTTATTATTTCAAGCACCATTTCCCCTCCCTCCCCCTCTAAACAATACTTTGGTTAGAGAAAAATATCTGCAAGTGCTATTCAAAACAACATGGCACAAAGTTACGTACTGCTAACATCCTTTTTTTATTCATTTATATTGTTTGTTTTATCTTCTAAATCTGTCAGATGTTGAAAAAAGTAGTGTATTTCTCTCAAATTACACCTCTGCTATGATTATTATATTCTGCCGAGCCTGCTCAAAGCCTCTTCATAAAAAGTAAATTATTTATAGTTTCTTTTTTTTAATTATTTTATTCGTTTTATTCGTCATTTACAAGCTATGGAACAAGTAGCTGAGAGCTGCAGTCTGGGTCGCCCCCACCTGACGTTTGGCAGTTACAGCTATTTTAACACAGTATCGTCGTGTGGGACGTCCGGTCAGCAAGCGGCGGCCCCTGTCTCTTCGTAATGCGCGAGTGAGCACGAAAGCGGCCGCGGGACTGAAGTCTTCAGTCATATGCACGCCAGTGAAATAATCTGACTACACTGCAAACAATGCTTTTTTTTTTCATCTTGTGTCTAGTCCAAGTATCTAAAAATCCTTAAATCAAGAAGCATTTGCTAGACAAGCCAAAAATATTGCCTTGATTTCAGAAGTAAGTCAAAGTTAAGTGAGTTTTTGATTAAAACAAGCTCAATAGTCTGTCGATGGGCTAAGCAAAATGTCATCTCATGTCAAAATGAAACATAATATTAGTTTGTTTACCCCATTGGCAGATTATTTAGCTTGCTTTAAAGGAAACCCAACTTCATTTTGACTCATTATTGCTGAAACAAGACAATAGTTGTTGCTTGACTAAAAAAAAAAAAGATTTTTGGTCTTGTTTCTAGTCCAAATATCTAATAATGATGAGTAGGACAAGTATTTTTTGCAGTATGTCTCGGATCATGCATGGTTTGGATAGCGTGGAAGGCAGTTGCGCTTCTGTTTGGGTACAAAAAAAACCCATCATGTTATTAACTGCTATGTAAATGCAAATTCCCCCTATAAAAACACACTAGACCAGGATGACATGAGGTTTTTTAACGGCACACTTCACCACACGATCAATCTCAGCTAGTGATTTGGTAATAAAATATGATCCGTTGGCTTTATAACCGCTGACCTGGGTGGACGTCCAGCACGGGTCCAGCTCAGTACTGGTGCAGGTATGATGGTCGGTGCTCGGGTTTCAGAGGGAAGGTTTTGAAACCTTTGCTCAGGATCTTGTGCTGGGAAACCTGCTGCTGCTGCTGTTGCTGTTGTTGTTGTGTGAAAGGAAATCCGGAGGATGGAGGGCAGTCATTGGCTGTTGACCACACTGGAGACTGCAGCATTTGCATGGAGTCGCCCCATTGGCTGGAGGGGATGGTCATCTGGTAGAGGGAAGTGCTGGGATTGGGCATGGTGTTGGTGTGGGAGGAGTGCTGCCAAGGGGCTTTAGGAGGCCAGGTTTTAGTTTTGCTGTCCTGTAATGTAAAAACAACACACAATGGCAGTGAAGAAAAAAAGTTGACATACTTCACATTCAATTTAACAGAGTAACACTTTAGTTTAAGGTCCGGTGAAATTAAAATAACGTTTTTTAGATGTTACTATCATTACTTTAGTCTTCAAGGATATCTACAAGCCAGTGTAGTACAAAACAATGACAACTCTCGCATTTAGAAGATATTAAACTGATATAAACATCTAAAGTTTGCAGTTTGTCACTTCCGCCTAAATGGATCAACAATTTTATTCACGTCAGCTCATATCAAATCTTCTGACCAATCAAATGCCCTCTAGTATCTGACATGCCCCGCCTCCTTCTCATTGGCTTTTCATTTGATGCGCTTGAGCTCAACCACTCTCACTGGCAGAGCTGTGGTAAAACAAAACACTATTGGCGGGGGTTTTTTTAAAGGGGAGGAGCTACTCTATGTCCCGCCCTCTCTTTGTTTTTCAGTTGAGATTACGCCACACAGAGTAAAAAAATGCACATGGGACCTTTAAGGACCGATCCTCACTATTAAACAGTGGCTTATTAAATTATTGGCGGTTTATTAGTTCTTATTACACGGCTGTCTGGAATACTTGCTTCTGATTGGTCAGTTGTGACATTCCAAGGTATGTTATTCCCAGATAACAACCGCTAAATAACACGGGCTCATCCGGGAACTGAGAATCACCTTGACTGTCAGTGAATACGTTCACATCCATATACATCCACATTCATATGTATTTGCTCGTCTGTCATGACGCAGTTTTGCACTGTTTGGCGCCATCTTGTGTCTGAATAATGCGTAGGTTAGTATCTGCTCCATTCAGCCGGTTTCGTTTCTGTCAGCTTTGTGTTTTTGACTGTTTGGCGCCATCTTGTGTCAGAGTAATGCACAAGTTAGTGTATACTCCATCAGCTGTTTTAGTTACTGTCAGCTTTGTGTTTAATTAAAGAAATAATAAACTATTGCGGCTCAGAACAATAATTTGTGTCTAATTTTTATGTTTTGTGGCAAGTAGCCACGTACTA